>VOPJ01001089.1:0-41938 GCA_014673585.1 Semibalanus balanoides
GGGTGGCTCGTGCCTCACCGGGGTGTCTCGTGCCTCACCTGGCGTCTCGATGCTATCGAGGTCTCTCAGGTGGGCAGGCCGACGTCCGGCGGCTCTGCAGACGGTGTGCGGGGCCCGCCGGTCCTCTCTGCCGAGCCGCCCACTCCCCCCTCTGTAACGTACAGGACGAGAAGGAACTGTCAGCCGACACGGCGGGGCGGGGGACATCTGACATATGTCAGACACAGGACGAGAAGGAACAGTCAGCCAACACGGCGGGGCGGGGGACATCTGACATACGGCAGAGGTGAACATTAACTGGCATACGTCGGTCACGACAAATAAAGGGAAGGGCGGAGCTGTCAACGGGCTGACAATGATGGTTATCTGTAGTGCCCGGCGGTATTTGCTGTTATTTCGAGAGTTTATTTATTTGGATAACAATGATGGTTGGAGCTCAAGGGCTCTGCAACTGCTACGCTTATTGGACACTCATATATAATTGGTAGTTAAATTATGATTTTTGATAAGATATGTCTATTTTCACCATGACCAATATTGACACAAATCTAACTTACTATGTGAAGATTCTCTATTTGTATTTCAGTCTGTGTGCAACGCATTTTTAAATTATACATTAATTCGAAATGTTACGTGGTTTTAACACATTAGCATAGAATATTGCCTAAGATATCAATTTTGCAGATTGTATGACAACATCTACGTTCGTATCAATGTACCCCCTACATTTCCCCAGCATCAAACTGCCTTCCTACAAATTAACATCAACGTGTCTAGAAAAAAACACAACATTTCTGACCTATAATACCGCCATCTGCTAAGCGGAATTTAAACTAAAAGTACGGCATTGTCTTTAGTCGAACACACCACGTGGCGCTGCCGGCGAATATGATATAGGTAGGTGGTGCTGGGGTCCCTCGACGGATAGGGAACTCGGGAGTATGACGGATAAAAAAACGTAAAAAAATATAGTCTGTATACGTAGATCGTCCAGCGGAGCAGACGGGTTAGCACTAGTTGGTATCTATGGCCAGGTCAGTGGCGGCGCCAGGCCCGGTACGTACCCTCCGCTTCAGCTCGCTCCCTGGAGCCTCCCTGCTCCCTGGATCGGCGGGGGCTCCGGCTGTGGGCAGACGGCGACAGGGGTCACTCAGGTCACTGGCAGAGGTCACTCGGGTCACTGACAGGGGTCACTCGGGTCACTGGCAGAGGTCACTGACAGAGGTCACTGACAGAGGTCACTCGGTCACTCAGGTCACTGACAGAGGTCACTCACTCAGGTCACTGACAGAGGTCACTCAGGTCACTGACAGAGGTCACTCAGGTCACTGGCAGGGGTCACTCAGGTCACTGACGACTAAGGTGGGTAGCGCTCACGTCCGGAGACTTGTTCAGAACAGATATAATAACAGCAAAGCTAGTTACAATAGCATACGAACAATGCAGCAGTACATCATGACCCCCTCCCCTCCCCCCACCTGACACTCCCCAGCCAGCCCTCGGCCGCTTACCTTCTGGACCGTGACTTTCGTTCGGAGCGCCTGCCGTGCCGCTCGGCTTCGTCCTCCGCCCGGGCCGGCCGGTCCCGACCGCCCCGGGACCGGTCAGAGTCCCGCTCCCGCTTATCAGGATCTCTGTCCCGCCTCTCAGGATCTCTGTCCCGCCTCTCAGGATCTCTGTCCCGCCTGTCGGGATCTCTGTCCCGCCTGTCGGGATCTCTGTCCCGCCTGTCGGGATCTTTGTCTTTCTTCTCGGACTCTCTGTCCCGCCTTTCAGGCTCTCTGTCTCTCTTCTCTGCGTCTCTATCTCTCTTGTCAGGCTCTCTGTCCCTTCTGTCAGAGTCCCGATCTCGTTTTTCAGGCTCTCGGTCCCTTCTGTCAGGTTCCCGATCTCTTTTGTCTGGTTCTCTATCCCTTCTGTCCGGTTCTCTATCTCTCCGGTCTGGTTCTCTATCTCTTCGGTCAGGTTCTCTATCTCTTCGGTCCGGTTCTCTATCTCTTCGGTCTGGTTCTCTATCTCTTCTATCGGGTTCCCGATCCCTTCTGTCCGGTTCGCGGTCTCTTCTGTCCGGTTCGCGGTCTCTTCTGTCCGGTTCCCTGTCCCTTCTGTCCGGTTCCCTGTCCCTTCTGTCCGGTTCGCGGTCTCTCCTGTCTGGTTCGCGGTGCCGGTGTCGTTCTCGGTCGCGACTCCGGCTTCTGTGGAACGAACGAAGCAGATCAGTCACTGATGCACGGCAGCGGCAGCGACCGGTCAGCAAACCATCGGCACAAACAGCACACCATCAGATCAGACCGTCATAAGAGAACCATCGGCACAAACAGCAGACCATCAGATCAGACCGTTATAAGCAAACCATCGGCACAAACAGCACACCATAGATCAGACCGTTCATAAAGCAAAAATCGGCACAAACAGCACCCATCAGATCAGACCGTAATCATAAGAAACACGGCAACAAACCGCACACCATCAGATCAGACTGTTTCATAACAAACCATCGGCAACAACAACCCAGCACAGATCAGACCGTCAAAGCAAAACATCGGCACAAACACACACCATCAGATCCAGACCTCATAAGCAAACCATCGGCCACAAACAGCCCACCATCAGATCAGACCGTCATAAGCAACCATCGGCACAAACAGCACACCATCTCATAGAACCGTCATTAAGCAAACCATCGGCACAAACAGCCCACACATAGATCAACCGTCATTAAGCAAACCATGGCACCAACAGCACACCATCAGATCAGACCGTCATATAGCAAACCATGGCAAAACATCACACCATCAGATCAGACCGTCAAAGCAAACATCGCACAAACAGCACACCATCAGAATCAGACCTCATAGCAAACCATCGGCACAAAACAGCCACCATCAGATCAGACCGTCATAAGCAAGACCTTCGGCACAAACAGCCAACCATCAGATCAGGACCGCATAAGCAAACCATCGGCACAAAAAGCACACACATCAGATCAGACCTCATAAGCAAACCATCGGCACACACACAGCACACCATCAGTATAGACCGTCCATAAAGCAAACCATCGGCACAAACGCACACCATCAGATCAGACCGTCAAAGCAAACCCATCGCACAAACAGCCCGACCATCAGATCAGACCGTCATAAGCAAACCATTTCGCACAAACAAAGCACACCATCTCATGACCGTCAAAGCAAAACCATCGCACAAACAGCCCACCATCAGCATCAGACCGTCATAAGCAAACCAAAATCGGCACAAACAGCCCACCATCAGAATCAGACCGTCATAAGCAAACCATCGGCACAAACAGCACCCATCAGATCAGACCGTCATAAGCAAACCATCGGCACAAACAAGCAACACCATCAGATGCAGACCGTCATAGCCAAACCATCGGCGACAAAAAGCACACCATTTCAGGAATCAGGACCTCATAAGCAAACCACGGCACAAACAGCCCACCATCAGATCAGACCTCATAAGGCAAACCCATCGGCAACAACAGCCCACCATCAGATCAGGACCGTCATAAGCAAACCATCGGCACAAACAGCCACCATCAGATAGACACGTCAATAAGCAAACCATCGCACAAACAGCCCACCACGTCAGTCTCAGACCGTCATAAGCAAACCATCGGCACAAACAAGCCCACATCAGATCAGACCGTTTATAAGCAAACCATCGGAAACACAAACAGCACACCATCAGATCAGGACCGTCCAATAAGCAAAACCATCGCACAAACAGCACCACCATCAGATCAGACCGGTATAAGCACCCCCCCCCCCCCCCCCTAACCATCGGCAAACAAAAGAACAGACACCATCAGATCAGACCGTCATAAGCAAAACCATCGGCACAAGACAGCCCCCATCAAGATCAGACGTCATAAGCAACCATCGGCACAAAAGCACACCATCATATCAGACCTCATAAGCAACATTCCACAAACCAGCACACCACAGATCAGACCGTCATAGCAAACCATCGGCACAACAGCCCACCATCAGATCAGACCGTCATAGCAAAACCATCGGCACAACAGCCCACCATCAGATCAGACCGTCATTAGCAAACCATCTGCACAAAACAGCACCACCATTCAGATCAACCGTCATAAGCAAACCAATCGGCACATAACAGCACACATCAGAATCAGACCGTCATAAGCAAAACCATCACAAACAGCATGGGACCATCAGATCAGACCGTCATAAGCAAACATCGGCACAAACAGACACCATCAGATCAGCCGTCATAAAGCAAACCATAGACAAAAACAGGCACATCCATCAGATCAGACCGTTATAAGCAAACCATGAGGCACAAACAGCACCACCCATCTTCATAGACCGCATAAGCAAACCATCGCCACAAAAAGCCCCACATTCATTAGACCGTCATAAGGCAAACCATCGGCACAAACAGCACACCATCAGATCAGACCGTCATAGCAAACCATTCGGGCACAAACAGACACCATTCTCATAGACTCATAAGCAAACAATCGGCACAAACAGCAGACCATTCAGATTCACGACCGTCATAAGTCAACCATCGGCACAAACAGCACACCATCAATCAGACCCGTCATAAAGCAACCATCGGCACAAAACAGCACACCATCAGATCAGACCGTCATAAGCAAACCATCGACACAAACAGCCCACCATCAGATCAGACCGTCAATAAGCCAAACCATCGCACAAACAAGCCCCACCATCAGATCCAGACCTCAAAGCAAACAATCGGGCACAAACAGCAACACCTCAGATCAAGACCGTCATAAGCAAACATCGGCACAAACACCACCATTCAGATCAGGAACCGTCATAAGCAAACCAGCGGCAACAAACAGCCCACACATCAGATCAGACCGTCATAAGGCAAACGCATCACAAAGCAGCCACCATCAGATCAGACCGTCATAAGCAAACCATCGAGCAACAAACAGCCACCATCAGATCAGACCGTCATAAGCAACCATCGGCACAAACAGCACACCATTCAGATATTCAGCGTCATAGCAAAACCAGTCGGCACAAACAGCCCACCATCAATCAGATCGTTATAAGGCGACAATCACAAACCAGCAGCCATCAGAGACCGTCATAAGCAAACCTATCGGCGACAAACCAGCAGACCACAGATCAGACCGTCGATAAGACAAAACCATCACAAACAGCAGACCATCAGACAGAGCCGTTTCATAAAGCAAACCATCGGCACAACAGCACACCAGTCAGATCAGACCGTCATAAGCAACCATCGCACAAACAGCCCACCATCAGATCAACCGTCATAAGCAAACATCGGCACAAAACAGCAGACCATCAGATCAGACCGTCACTAAGCAAACCATCGGCACAAACAGCAACATCAGTCAGACCTCATTAAAGCAAACATCCAACCAAAACAGCAGACCACTCAGATCAGACGTCATAAGCCAAACCATCGCACAACAGCCCACCATCAGATCAGACGTCATAAGCAAAACCCATCGCACAAACAGCACACCATCAGATCAGAACCGTTCATAAGCAAACCATCGCACAAACAGCCCACCAATCAGATCAGACCGTCATAAGCAAACCATCGCACAAACAGCACACCATCAGATCAGAACCGTCATAAGCAAACCATCGCACCAAAACAGCCACCATCAGATCAGGACCGTCATAAGGCAAACCACTCGGCACAACAGCAACCACCATCAGCATCAGACCGTCATAGCAAACCATGGCACAACAGCAGACCATGCAGATCAGACCGTCATAAGCAAACCATCACCAAACAGCACAGACCATCAGATCAGGGACCGTCATAAGCAAACATCGCACAAACAGGCCCACCATCGAGATCAGACCGTCTATAAGCAAACCATCGGACACAAACAGCCAGACATCAGATCAGACCGTCATAAGCAAACCAGCGGCACCAAAACAGCAGACCATCAGATCAGAACCGTTATAAGCAAAACCATCGGCAACAACAGCACCACCACAGAGGCCAGACGTCATAAGGCAAACCATCGGCCAAACAGCACACCATCAGATCAGACCGTTTATAAGCAAACCATCACAAACAGCGACCATCAGAGACCGTCATAAGCAGACCATCACAAACAGCAGAACCATCACAAACCCATCACAAACAGCAGATAGGTTTGAATCCCAGATAATTGTCACCGCCGACGGACGCCGCACAGTGGGGCTGTGCGAATAGTGATTCAGCGACACAGCACGACAGCGTAGATATGAATGAGCTCGCTCGTCCCTCCGTGGTATATGACAATAAAAAGAATATGAGCAGCCCGGCCCGACTCCACGGCCCGACCCACTTTTGACCCACTTTTGACACTTTTGACACTTTTGATAAGCTCATATCTCTGGAATCGCACGTCTGTTTGACAAGCGGTCTTCTTTGCTGAGTAGCCCCATCCAACCTACCCTGTTTGATACCAGTGCCGACTATGTGGGTGACAACCACTGCACGAGGCGCGTGCCGCGTGATAGGTGTTTTAGTGTTTTCCCGCAAAAACTCTGCAACGGCAGGACAGATTGTGTGCAAATGTGGTGTGTGACTAGGGACCTCTCAGCTACTTCTTTCCCACAAGTCAGAGGTGGGGTGCCTCTGCACGTGCACACGCCACTCTAGAGTTAGACCATATGTTCTGCCCACTCCATCGACACCACCCGATGTCGATACGCCCGGAGAAATAAATCCTTCGTGAAAACGGCTAGTAGCAGTCGTTTCAGTGCACTATTCGAATAAATCCTACATTTATCTGAGACGATGTTTGTTTTCGTCTCCCGGAAGCTAGCTTTGAAAATATACTTAAAAAGCCTTACCTAAGCAAACTCGTTTAATTAAATGTCAACATTGTCCATCGGTGCTGTTTGTCGGTGCTGCACGCAGATAAATCTAATGAAACTATTTATGCCCTCGCCCCTGATACAGGGGCGAGGGCTATAGTAATTGCATTCGATTCCACTGCGTGCAGCACCGACAGACAGAGACAGAGAAAGAAGTGTTGTCGATGAAGTGGACAGAACATATGGTCTACACTGTACACACCCCTATTCTATATCTCAGGAACGGCTGAGCCGATTATGTTCAAATTTGGTGTGAAGTTAGGAACCTCTCAGTCGTTGTTTCCCACATGTCAAGGGTGGGGTGGCTCAGCACGTGCGTTCTTTTTTCATCTCAGAAACTACTTGCCCGATCGAGTTGAAATTCACCATACATTTCCTTCGCGCTCACTCGTTCATCGGCAACTACGGCGCCTTACTGGTTGTGATTGTTCAGACCATTGTTAGGTAGGCGCTTTGTAATGCTAGGTCGGAGTTACGGTTCATTATAATTCACAATTGAATTACTTGTCGTGAGCAATCTGATAACTTCGGTGATTATCAAAGCTATCAATTTCAACAGGAATTAACAGGACTCGCGCGCGCGCTCCAATAACTCCTGCCACACACAGCAAGGCGATATAGTTAAGCTTACAACAAGTGAGGGGAACGCTTTGGTCTCACCAGGTCCCTCCCGGTCTGACCCACTCAGCCACGCCACATCCACCGGCAGCCTCTCCCCCTCTCCCCAGGCCATGAATCTCACCTGTGCCGGCGGCCTCTCCCCCTCTCCCCAGGCCATGAATCTCACCTGTGCCGGCGGCCTCTCCCCCTCTCCCCAGGCCGTGAATCTTACCTGTGCCGACGACGCTCGCTGCGGTCGCGCTCCCCGTTGCGTTCCGGCCTCTCTGGCCTGTCCGGCCTGTCCGGCCTCTCTGGCCTGTCGCGGTCGCCATTCCGACTGGGCTTCTCCTTGTCGCGGTCGGAGCGGGAGGAGCGTTCTCGGTCGCGGGAGGCCCGCTCGCGGTCACGGGAGGCGGAGTGTCCGGCCCGCTCGGCCCCCGCCCCGTCCTTCTGTCGACGCTCCTCCCTCTCCTTCTCACGGGCGGCCTCCTGCTCGCGCTTCTCCTGTTCACGGCCCTCCTACAGACGGGCGGGCGGGGACAGGGCAGAGACGTGGTGATGAGTTGGGGCGGCAAGGCGGCGTCGGGGACAGGAGTACAGGCACGAGCTTGCTAGTAGCCGCACATACGGCGAGATAAGGGGATGGCCAACAAAATTGGTTGCTGGTTGGCTGGCTGTGACAGACAGACAGACGAGACAGACGAGACAGACGAGACAGACGAGACAGACGAGACAGACGAGACAGACGAGACAGACGAGGGACAGACGAGACAAGACGAGACAGACGAGGACAGACGAGAACAGACGAGACAGACGAGGACGCGAGACAGACGAGACAGACGAGACAGACGACGACAGGGACGAGACAGACGAGACAGACGAGGACAGACGAGACAGACGAGGACAGACGAGACAGACGAGACAGACGGACAGACGAGACAGACGAGAAGACGAGACAACGAGACAGACGAGACAGACGAGACAGACTGAGACAAAGACGAACAGACAGACAGACGAGACAAGACAGAGAGCAGACGAGACAGACGAGGACAGACGAGACAGACGAGACAGACGAGACAGACGAGACAGACGAGACAGACGAGACAGACGAGACAAGACAGACCAGACAGACCAGACAGACCAGACAGACCAGACAGACCAGACAGACCAGACAGACGAGACAGACGAGACAGACGAGACAGCTGAGACAAGTGAACTAAACAGACCAAGACAGACAAGACAGACAAGACAGGACAAGACAGAAAGACAGACAAGACAGACAAGACAAGACAAGACAAGACAAACAAGACAGACAAGACAAGAAAAGACAAGACAAGACAAGACAAGACAAGACAAGACAGACAAGACAAGACAAGACATACAAGACAAGACGATACAATGACAGACAAGGACAGACGAAGACAGACAAGACAGACAGACAGACAAGACAGACAAGACAGACAAGACAGACAAAGACAGACAGAACGACAGACAGACAGACAGACAAGACAGACAAGACAGAACAAAGACAGACAAAGACAGACAAGACAGACAAGACAGACAAGACAGACAAGACAGACAAGACAAGACAAGACAAGACAGACAAGACAGCATTAACACTCCGCTACTTGGTCATATTCTGACCTCACACGACAACATCTAACGCCTCAAGACCCGTCCACGGACACATACCCGAATCTCGTCGACCACCTGGCGCAGCCTGGCGTAGCCCATGTGCTGTTTGCCGGTGAGGTGGTCGTCAATGCGCTGCTGCGCGTCGCTGAGGATGAGGAAGGCGCCGCAGATGTCGCACACCTGCATCTGCTTCTCCTGGGAGGCGGCCATCTCAGCCGCCTGGCGGACACAGACGCAAACAGTGTGGAGACAGTCATGGTAGAACGTGCGGAGGAAACGACTTCGATTTATGTGATATTGTAAGGAGAGAAACAGGGTATTCGTGAGGACTGTTGTGTGAGGCGGCGTAACGGTTAACGTCAGCAGATAGACAGACAGTATTCAACCAGGAAAGGGGGGGGAGCAGTCAGTGTACGGGCAAAAAGGAGATAATTCAACGAAAGTGAAATGATACGTGTGAGCGAGGAACAAAACGCATGTGTTGCATTTAACGACAGGGTACAATTTATGGCTCAATGTCATTTAGGAGTCATGAAGCATGGGACAAGTGTCCATGCTTTTCCACGACGCACCATGACCTGACTCGACCTGGCCAGGGTCCGACTCGACCTGACTCGACCCGACCAGGGCACACTCACCTGGTGCCAGACGGAGCTCTCGTTGTTGCGCTTCAGTCGGTCACGCTCGTCCTTCAGTTTGTCGCAGGCCCGCATGATGCCCTGAGCCTCGTCCACCTGGCAACCATACAGACATGAAGTCAGTACATCTGGGCATCACATATCGCGCTCGCCTTCGTTTGTCGGCCAGGGCCCGCACTGATGCCTGAGCCTCGTCACCTGGCAACCACCACACAACACTGAAGGTTCAGACATCTGGCATCACATATCGCGCTGCGTCCTTCAGTTTGTCGCAGGCCCGCATTGATGCCCCATGAGCCTTCGTCACGTGGCAACCCCATACAGACACTGAAGTCAGTACATCTGGCAACCCACACAAACAGACACTGAAGTCAGTACATCTGGCAACCCACACAGACAGACACTGAAGTCAGTACATCTGGCAACCCACACAAACAGACACTGAAGTCAGTACATCTGGCATCACATACAGGGACATAAATCAGTACATCTGGCAATACTTATAAACAATGACAAAGACTATATAGGTTTTAGACCGGTCCAACAACTAAATGCATAGTGCAGCGGTGAGCATAATAACTGGCGGCAGGCGGCAATTGAACAAAGCTGGTAAGACAATACATATATCTAAATTTACCAGCAATCACATAAATGTCATCTCGCTCAAAGCTCTTACAGTTCTAAAATTCTTCTCACAATTCCCAGAATACTCTTCCGCAAACCCAGACCTCCAAACACGTCACCTTCTCCACACATCCCCCCCCCCCCACCTCCGAGTTCCTCGGCCTGGGTCACTAGTTTGAGATATCATCCACACCCTCCCTCCCTGCCCCACTGCTCTACTATTAAACCATCGCTGCTCACCTGGCCCTGTTGCACGCCGAGCTCCTCGCCTCGTCATAGTATGACGATACTCAACCACCCCTGCACCAGCCTCCCAGTCCCCACATCTGCTCTAAGAGACCATCGCCGGCCTGCTCACCTGGCCTTGCAGCGAAGCTCCTCGCCTGGTCATACTAGCTACTACGGATATCCACCCCTCCCTCCCGGTCCCCCTAGCTCTACCATCGCCGAGGCCTGGTCTTACCACGCTCGCACTTGCGAGGCCGAGAGCCTCCTCGCCTCTGTGACACAATTATTGGTGAATGCGACCGTCAGCCGAAGGCTATCCTCTCCGTCGTGTCGACCTGAACTAAGGCGTGCAACCAGCGAGGCCAAGCGTCTCGTCCGTCCGGTCTGCACCTCCAGGCGTCCTGGCGCGACTACGGATCTTAACGGCTCCACTTCGTTCAGACATCGTCTGGTGGGAAACACGGCTCGTCAGGATGGTCAGTTTAGTAACCGTCCTGGTGGGAGGACACGGCTCGTGCAGGATGGTCACAGTTAGTACCGTCTGGTGGGATGGACATCACGCTCGTCCAGGATTCGGTTCAGTTTAGTACCAATAGCAGAGTCTGGTGGGATTGGAAAGCGGCTCGTCAGGATGGTCATTTAGTACGCGTCTGGTGGGATGGAAACGGCTCGTCAGGATGGTCAGTTTAGTACCGTCTGGTGGGATGGACACGGCTATTCAGGATGGTCAGTTTAGAACCGTCTGGTGAGATGGACACGGCTCGTCAGGATAGTCAGTTTAGTACCGTCTGGTGAGATGGAAACGGCTCGTCAGGATAGTCAGTTTAGTACCGTCTGGTGGGATGTACACGGCTCGTCAGGATAGTCAGTTTAGTACCGTCTGGTGAGATGGACACGGCTCGTCAGGATAGTCAGTTTAGTACCGTCTGGTGGGATGGGCTCGTCAAAAAGTAGATAAGAAAATGTAGAGGCATTAATATGTGCCACACTGCAATCAAGTTACGAACACAACACGAACACATTCTCCTCAAATCTTATGAGTCAGAAGTTGACAAACAATATGCCTCCTTTCTCGTTCGCTCTTATGTTTTAAAAGCTATCTGCTTATTCCAATGCAAACTGTCTATCACCTTCTGGAAATAATTGCAAAATATTCAACCCACAGAAAGTCATTACTCATTTCGCACGACAGATTCCCGATCTCCACATTCCCAGCATGAATCGTCAGCCCTCCGCTCACCTGGCAGTATCGGAGGAACTCGTCCTCGAACACGACGCGTCGGTAGGAGGGCAGTTTGAGGTACTCCTCCCTGGCACCGTCGTCGTGGATGCCACCGCACGGGCCCAGGTCCACCCGGGTGTTGGTGAACAGGTCGTGCGGACACAGCTTCACCAGGTAGTAGTGGCACACCTGGAGAGAGCGGCAGCGAATCGTCAGTGATCCGGTACCGAATGCAAAAGTTCGCCTTTGATGAGAAGAATTTGAGATTGGGGCCGTCTCGACTGCTCAGAAAATGCGTCGGAGTACGTTTTTACCACAGTTGACCGACGCAGGACTGCAAACACTAAAGGTACTGATTATCTTGTGGCGATATATTTTATCCTAAATTTGGGAGTCTGGATACAATCCATCGGTGAATCGTAGGTGAGTTTCAGCCACTCACCTCTGGTGAATCGTAGGTGAGTTTCAGCCACTCACCTCTGGTGAATTCGTAGGTGAGTTTTCAGACACCCTCACCTCTGGTGAATTCGTAGGTGAGTTTCCGCCCACTCATCGCGGTCTGTGAATCGTCAATGGAGCAGTAAAATTCAGCACTGCACTCTGGTGAGATCGTAGGAGAGTTTTCAGCCACTCACCATCTGGTGAATCGGTAGGAGAACGTTATCAGTCGCACGTACCATCTCTGGGTGAATCAGTAGGAGAGTTTAACAAGCCTACTCACCTCTGTTTGTGAACCTCGTAGGTCGAGTTTCAGCCATCACCTCCTGGTGAATCGTAGGTGAGTTTCAGCCACTCACCTCTGGTGAATCGTAGGTGAGTTTCAGACACTCACCTCTGGTGAATCGCAGGAGAGTTTCAGCCACTCACCTCTGGTGAATCGTAGGTGAGTTTCAGCCACTCACCTCTGGTGAATCGTATGTGAGTTTCTTGGACTGCTGGTCGGGCAGCAGGTCTCGGTTTCGACCCATCAGCTCGTTGAGCAGCTGCGCGGCGTAGTCGGTCATGATGGGGCTGCCTGGGGTGGGGCCCGCAGTGGTGGCAAAACAGCCTCCCTAGTCGGCCCCAGCCGAGCACTGAGTGCAGCTGTTCACTGGGATGCTCTGAAAATGAGGGACATAGGCATTACTGCAGCTGTCTGGGCTTCAGGGAAAAAGTTTCATTTTTGGTACAAATGTGATCAAAGATGTTGTGGGCTGGGACATATACATTTCAAGCGAGAGGCACAAATATTACTATGTATATTATTTGTATTCTTTGTCTAAATTAAAAAAATAGTCATACCTTTCTAGTATTTACCGATTGTACCTATTATGTCACTTCATTTCTGTTCATTTGACACCCAAATAAATCAAACAAAATATGATCTGCCATCCGCTAAGCTATCAAAGGAACCATTTTCTACATTGTGAAATGGTGTGTCTTCAACCATAAAATTAAAAAAGATGTTAACATAGAAAAGACCTGAGCTAACTATGAACATACAAAAAATAAAAATACAATTAAAAGACAAATAACTAATGACAATCTTGACATTTGCCAACTTTCCCTAGAATAAACATAACCAGATAAACCAAGAACATTCTGATATGTCTTGCTATTGTGAAGTCAGTATCTTGTAGGCTGTAGCACATGAATTGCTCCAAGGCATGGTTTTAAACTATGGTGATTCTAAGCTTTAAGGGTCAAAACTGGTGGGACATGCAACCGTGGAAAAGTCAGAGAGGCTCTTTGTTGCACTTTTCTGTTGCCTTTAAATTATAATACCAAGGAAGAAAGACTGAGGGATAACTTTTGTCAGTGCATGACAGGTCAGTCTGAGTTGGCAAGGAAAATAATAATTTATCCTACTTTACTTTAGTTGCATATTATTTTATCTCTAAGGAAATGAATCCATTAACAGGTGGTCAATAAACAACTAAATAACCATAAAGTCGTGCATATTTAAAAAATGTAATAACACCATACTAAGCTATTTCTATGAGCAGCCTACTAGTAGAAGCAAATCTAGGTGTAGACACAATCACACCCACCTTGGTTACCATACCTATTACCTGTTACCATACTACCAGGTGGTTAACCAGGTGAGTTAACCTTACCTTACTCTGGGAGGAGTATTATATGGTTATTAGTTAATCCCTTTAATATACCTACCAATCAATACAAAATATAACATATAGTAACTATGGTTGGAAATTAAATTTTGCACTTTAACTTATTATCCCTTCAATAATAAATCGGTATCTAGCCGCATCTGTAGCCTCGCCAGTTGCCAAACTTTGTAACACACCAGCTGACAAAGAGTGACCTTTGGTTTGGTTGACAAGTATAGACAGTGATCACAGCAGTTTGCTATGACATCATGGAACTGATTTAGTGTAGGGTTAGGTTTTATCTACAAGATGGCCTGGGGGTCCGGGAGAGCGACAGTTCCCCTGTAGGGCCGCACCGCCACAGTGCAGCCAGTGAATATCAGCGACGCATTCAATATGTGGGTCTTCGCAACCATAATTGCTGTAAACATTAGGTCAGGTTTGATTGATATTAAATTGTTCCAATGACTTCAAGGGCAGTGTCAGAAAAGTGGTTTCAAAATCTAAGTTTATGAATAATTATTTTCCAGCGGCGAAACAAATTTTGTGATGCGTATAGGTAGGTGGGTACCTGCTTTTTACGCCTGTTGCACTGTAGTTGACACCCTCAGAACGGGCAAAGAACAGCATGCTTGAATATGCTGGTGTGACCAGCCTTAATATCAATCTAAACATTGAGATGAGCCTCCAGCCTGCCACCAAAATGGCAAAGACGTAGCACGAGTCACTTTTTTTGTCTTATCTTCTCTGCCAATTTTGTTTATGCTTGTCAGCACCCACAGTTGTAACAAATCTAACAAAAATTAAACCAAAAACCTAAAACCAAAGCCAGGAAGATTAATTTAGCTGTTCACATGAGATAGGTTGAGGTAGCAGGTAGGTAGGTATTCCAGAGCAGACTGAGACCCTTTGCTGATGAAGGCATGGCCGCCTTGGCATGGCCATAAGAAGGGGTCTCATCCACATTGATGGGGGCGGCACATGGCAAGGAATTAATATTTTTGAAGCATTTAGGGGCAAAAATTGCAAATCAAGCTGTCAATGTCCCATATTTTGTTTAATTTTACCATTTACGTTGGCAATTATAATGACAATTTTTGACACCTTCGTAACTTTTCGTAGCTTGTGAAATATCACAATACCTTACAGTCCATCACAATACATTTTTAAAATCCTTAATAATCATAATCTATTTAAATTTACCATTATCCAAAACTTACATACATGCGCATACATACAAGCACAGCGAGTTGTCGGCGTCAATCCAAAATGAAGACAGAAACGACGCATTTCAAAGATACTGCGGCATAACCGCACAACAGCGCGGCTATTGTCACCTATAGTCGATATTTGAAACTATCACTGTGTAGGTGTCAGCACTATCGCAGTCTTATGTCCAAACAGTGTATAATACTGAATAATTATTAATTAACGCTCTTCTGTCTTTTTACTTCGCATGAATCGGGCAGATTGACACTGTAATCTTTGTCATTGCTCTCTTACACGCTGCAAGCTCGAATATGGATAAAATGTTCATATTGCTGATAGGCAATATAGGATAGGCAAGATACAAGATACAAGCAAGATACAAGATAGGCAAGGCACTGGGCTGGCACGTAGCCAGGACCTTTTTCTTTTCTTTTTTTGGGGGGAAACGTCTGAAAAACAAAATATCCTCAGCCCTCCAGCCATGTGCACTGGCGGATCCAGCCGTCGTTTTATGGGGGCAACTTTTTTGCAAAAAGGTGCCTCCATTTTATTCCTCTCCGGATTTGGGCCGGCCAACTTATTTTGGTGTTGAGATTAAAAAATCATTTTGCTTTCGAAAAGAACGCGATAGGTACCTACTCCATAGCAATTATGCTATGAAATTTGCAAATTTAAGTAGTAATAACGTTTATCTCAAACCAACTCGCAGGGGCGTCGCCGATAATCTTTAAGTGGGGTCGGCTGAAATGGCAAAAAATGTCTTTGCAGCAGTTAAATATTAATTTGTATGTCATAGCAGGGGAGAGAGGGGCGAAATGATACGAGGGCAGGTTGATACAGCGGCAGTATCTTCGAAATGACACTAACGAGAGGCAGGGAGCTAGTCTAGTTTGGAGCGTTGCCATGAAATCTTCCTTTTCTGACCAGCACGCGGCGCGTATAGGTGGCGATGTTGTAGCCACATGGTAAGTCATTGATTTTAAGCAAAATGTAAACTATTTTGGGTAAGATAAAGTGTTTAATTTTTTTCCTCTAATGTCGCTGAGTGTGTTGGGTTTGCACTGAACCAACGACTTTTTCCCACTGGCGGATTCCCGTTGTGTGTGTGTGGGGGGGGGGGGGGGGCCATCAAGGGCAAATGCCCCCCACCCTCAAACCGCCTGAAGTCGGCGCAAATTTACACATTTCCTGATGTAGGACATCTACGCAGCTTCTTCAAAGGAAAGTTTATTTCAAAACGTCTAGCAATGCATAAGGGAGCGAAATCCGATTATTTTTTATTTTATTTTTTATTTTGATTAATTTTTTTTCGGGGTGATGCCCCCCATGGCGCCAAAAACTAAATCCTAGATCCGCCAATGACGTCGGACCGAAGTCGCCTGGACGTCGCCCCGACGCTGGCCACACGTCGGATGTGTCCGCCTATGCCGACGTCCAGTCGACGTCGGCATGTCGGCACCGAAAGCATGGCTCTGGCCTCTGCACATGGGCGTAGAAACGTTTTTATTTAATGTTCGTGTGGATTGTCAATGTCATTGATGTCATCATATTTTCCCTTTAAATATCCCGAATTTCGTCCTATCGTCTTTTAAATGGTGTAAAATGAATTGTGCTATAGAAACAGACAGTATAAATGCACCTACAAACGGTCCCGAAAAAGCCCTTTGGATGATCAAAATTGCATTTCTCTTACAATAAGTTGGTGTGGATTTTACACACAACTTGAAAGTTGGTGTGGAGCTTTCCACACCAGCCACATACAAAGTTACACCCATGGGTTGGCATGCCGACATCGGGCCAACATGCTGGGCCGACATCGGGCCAACGTCGGCCCGCTTTTGACGGCTGACGTGCTGCCGACGTGTAGCCGATATGTTACCGCTCGACAGAGGCGGTGAACATTTCTGTCAACTCGCCAACTGAAGTTGGAGACAGATTTAGAAAGACGCATCGATTTTTGAGTCAAACTCAACCATATCAAAGACCAGTCCTTGCAAGGTTATTTTCGACAATTCCAAAAACCATCCTCTCCAACCGTTTCTCTATTCACCCACTGCGACCGTCCTCTCCAGCTCTCTTGCCTCTCAATCGCCACTGGCGGCGTTTTCACTAACAAAATACAACAAACTACCGGCTTGACAAACTGCTTCCGCCCGCGCCGTCTCCCCTCGCGCCAGCGACGCTCGGTGTCCGCGGGCCGGGCTGGCGAATAGTTTGCCACGGTCTGGAAACCAATAAGGGTGAGTTCTCCACTAAACGCATCAGCAAAAGACTCTTGCTGGTGCTTGTACTCCAAGTAGACGGGCAGTTCGTGGCCAACTGGATCCATATGGATTATGGACGAAATGTTATGTAGTTTGATGGGAAACTCGTCGTTAACGACGGAGACACTGACTGATCAACTTTTCAGTTAATGGCTAACTCAAGAACTATTCATAGGCGTAGGAGCCTATGGGCCAGGGGAGGCAACTGCCCCCCAACATTTTCGGATTTTAACATTACGCCTATGGACGTTGCATGAAAAGAATCAACTTCAATATGTATTTCCCCCCCCCCAACTTCAAATGAGTTCCTACGCCCCTGGAACTATTTATTTGCCAATACGGAGATTCATTCACTCCTTATAATTACTATTAAATTATAAATAGGAAAGCCCCAAAAATATTGCATTCAATTGCACTTAAAAGGTAGCTCAAATATAGGGATAAATACAATTCAGTGCCAGGGGCGTCGCCACGGATTTTTTACTGGGGGGACGCAGTCCTCAGTCGCAGCCAAAAGCAAAAGTTGTTGACCGGGGGCAGCAGGGTTGTTGACGGGGGGGGGGGGGGGTAGAAGCGAGTCGTGTCAGCCATCCACTGCTGTATGTCCGGCCGTTTTGGGGAGTACAAATTGCGTTTTCCAAAACTTGGGCCCGCCAAGGTCCCGTCACCACAATTTTCCATTGTGGGGGCATGGTCTTATCATATTCATGGTCCCTGGGCCCCCTGGAATAAGTTCCCTGCAGGGGAACTTATTTTCGCTAGCATTTGTTCGTGGCCATTTACAATCTACCCCTTCTATTATATATTTCCCAAAAGCGTACTTACCATGGATCGTAGAGGTTCTTCAGCAAAAATAAGTGGTAAAATTGCTCTCATAGTGACGAAAAAGATTATTTAGTAAATATAACACAATATACGTAGATTTCGGCTTGCGCCTTCATCAGCCATTATGATTGCTCCGATAAAGGCGCACGCCATTTTTTTTTTTTTACTTTAAAAACATTTTTGGGGCAATATGAGAGTAAGGTTGAAACTTATTACTATTAAAGGTATGTCTCTCAAAACAGTGTCAACCCGGCATTGACTGGGGGTTTTCTGCCGTTTTTTTGTTATAAACTAAAAACGATTACCGCTATCAACGTGAAACTTAGGGTACGTTATTTTACATCAATTTCACGTCTTCCGCGTGAAAATGAGGTGATTTCATTGATAATTTGTTTTAGTTATAGCGAATTTATCACTACAGGTGGTTTTTACACATAAATCATCTAAACTTGAATAGACCGTACAAAGGCAAAAAATAAGCAAAAAGCAATCTAAAAACTGATAAAGATTGAAAATAATAAGGGCTACAAAAATGGAAATATCATATTTCCAAATTTTTGGGTTCTTGGCTCCCAAAATTTCACATTCTTTAAAAATGACTATAAATCAAAATATGCAAAAATATTGGAAAACCCGGAAGATATGTCAGAGAAATACATGCAAACAACTTACATACTAATTTTCAAAATAACATGTATTTTTGACTGAAGTGATCGCATTTACAGTGTTGGTAACTCATGACGTCATATTTTTGGAAGTTGCGTTTTTTGTGCTTTTTTGGACCAAGATACAGAAAAACAGCACTGTATCTTTTCTGAGACAAAACTGGTCGAGAAACATGTTTTTTGGTTTATATTTATAAAAAAATGACCTTAAATTGAGCCCTTTACTTCATATACATGAAGTTTAGTGGTCAAAATGAGTAATAACTTTCGCTTTCCATGCGTAAATGATTCATAAAACATGTGTTGCATAATTTTCGTAGATATTTTGCGTATAGTGACCTTTTGTGACCTGACCTTGACTTTTTATCTTTGCCAATTATCTCATTCTAGATCATGCGGGATGTGTATCATACCTTTATGAGCATTTTGGGTGATTATTGTCGCAATCGAAGGCTTTGGTGGAAAGTATGTCTCATATACGAGAATACATTTATTTTGACCTTTGACCTGACCGTGATCTGACATGTGACCTCAATTTGAGTTTTTCGAAGATGCTTATCTTTTTCTTTAATGAGCGCTTCGAATGCCCGTATTGCCGTCCCTCGCTGCCGGATCATTGGTTCGGAAGATAACCAGGGAAGCCGTTTAACGTCCCGCCAGTCCAATGGTGTTCAGATCAGACCCCAGGCAGATGCGGGTTAAAACCATAAGAGGAACAAGGAGGTATGACCCCCTCACTTTCGGCCCTTTTTTTGCTAAATCTGTTTTTGCTGGTATCAAAGTTGTAATGGCAAAAGGCTCGACAAGACGAGAAGAGCCGAAATCTGCAAGAAATCTACATAACGGGGGTTGAGTTTCCCCTCAAAACGAGATGGAAGTTTCACTGGCCTCTCTTTTCGTGACGTTTCTACGTCCCTGATAGTTCTTCAATAATATATATTTAATCGGACCGCTTGGTCGGTATACCGGATGTTATCGGTCTTCCTTCCCACGGGTGTTGAAATAATGAGTCCGAACGAAATGAGAACATTATTCTATCATAAAATAATAACCGAGACGAAGTGCGGTTATTATTTTCGAAAATTGCAACGAAATGAATGAGTTGCTATTTCTTATTTCATTTCGAGTTTACGAGTGCATGAATTCAAAACAACCGTGGGAAGGACAGACCGAATAGACCGGTATACCGACCAAGTGGTCCGATTAAATTTATTATAACAAATGTTCGTCGTTCCAAAAAAAATAGATGCATGAAGGGTTTTCACTTGGGAGAACGTTAACATTTTCAACCGTTGGCTGTTTGAAGGGGGTTCACTTGGGGAACGATACAAGCATGGAAGTATTTTGAATAACAATAATATTAAAACGACTTGATATTGTCATACTTTGCGTAGAACTTCAGAAGCTTCCATTCCAAAAAGAGCAGACAAGATCATCTTATGTTTATTTGCAATCAATTTGATGACATTAGCAAACAAAATACCCATCTGTNACGAATAAGATTAATTTAGTAAATACAACACAATATACGTAGTGTTCGGCTTGCGCCTTCATCAGCCATTCTGATTGCTCTGATAAAGGCGCACACCATTTTCTTTTATTTTTTACTTTAAAAAACATTTTTGGGGCAATATGAGAGTAAGGTTGAGACTTATTATTATTAAAGGTATGTCTCTCAAAACAGTGTTAACCCGGCATTGACTGGGGGTTTTCTGCCGTTTTTGTTATAACTAAAAACGATTACCGCTATCAACGTGAAACTTAGGGTACGTTATTTTACATCAATTTCACGTCTTCCGCGTGAAAAGAGGTGAGTTCGTTGATAATTTGTTTTAGTTATAACGAATTTATGACGTCACTACAGGTGGTTTTTACACATAAATCATCTAAACTTGAATAGACCGTACAAAGGTAAAAAATAAGCAAAAAGCAATTACAAAATTGATAAAGATTTAAAATAAAAAGGGCTACAAAATGGAGATCTCATATTTCCAAATTTTTGGGTTCTTGGCTCCCATTTTTTTTTAATGACTTTAAATCAAAACATGCAAAAATATCGGAAAACCCGGAAGATATGTCAGAGAAATACATGCAAACAACTTACATACTAATTTTCAAAATAACATCCTCATTTATGACTGAGTGATCGCATTTACAGTGTGTTAAACTCATGACGTCATATTTTGAAGTTGCGTTTTTTGCCTTTTTTGGACAAGATGACAGAAAAAACAGCACTGGTATTCTGAGACAAAACTGGTCGAGAAACATGCCTTTTTGGTTTAATTTATCAATGAAAAATACCTTAATTTGACTAAATTGACCTTTAACGTTCATATAACAGAAGTTTAGTGGTCAATGATACACATCGCTTTCCATGTCGTAAAATGATTCATAAAAATGCTGTTGCATAATTTTCGTAGATTTTGCGTATAATGACCTTGTGACCTGACCTTGCCTTTTGATTGCCAATTATCTCATCGTAATCATGCGCATGTGTATCATACCTTTATGAGCAATTTTGGTGATTTATTGTTCGCAATCAAGGCTTTTGGTGAAAGTATGTCTCATATACGAATAAATTTATTTTGACCCTTTGACCTGACCGTGATCTGACATGTGAACCTCATTTGAGTTTTGTCGAAATGCTTTATCTTTCTTAATGAGCGCTTTCGAATGCCGTATTGCGCGTCTCGCTGCGACCATTGGTTCAGAAGATAACCAGGGGAGCGTTTAACGTCCCCCAGTCAATGGTGTTCAGATCAGACCCCAGGCAATGCCGGGTTTAAACCATTAAGAGCTCTCATAGTCTTAGGAACAGGAGGTATGACCCCCTCACTTTTCGGCCCTTTTTTGCTAAAATCTTGTTTTGCTGGTGATACAAGTTTCTAATGGCAAAAGGCTCGGCAAGACGAGAAGAGCCGAAATCTGCAAAGAAATCTTACATAACGGGATTGAGTTTCCCTCAAAACGAGAGGGAAGTTTCACTGGCCTCTCTTTTCGTGACGTTTCTACGTCCCTGATAGTTCTTCAATAATTGAGTTTACACCAAGCATGCTGCTATAACACTCATTTATATAAATTCCTGGGACTCAAAGGATATGAGTCTAAGAACTGATTGCTGTTTGAACACAAGCAAGCATATTGATGGAGTATGTACCCATGACGTTATGCTATTCGCTGCCTTGGCTGAACTCTACCAGCTACCTATATAGTGCCTTGGAATGAATGGAAAATGAATGGGTGAACTTGATATTCAATAGCAGAAGTCAATATTATGTGCCAACTTTTAGCTGCCATATCATAATTTATTTTATTTAAAGTAATGTAATTAACACGCGCGGCGCGCCCCACGCGTATTTCGGTATCCCGCATTATAAGTGCCACCGGCTTTACTTATAGGGAGTTCAAAAATTAAATATTGTTTCGAAATTCGATTAGGTCATCTTCCATATTTTTATATGCAGTATATCTTCATTTTTTTAATAAGCATATCAGACGGTTTTGTTTTTGTGATGACAAAATAAGTTTGTGGAAAAAAATGTTACAAAACCGGAAGAAATATTGGAGAGCAAAGAACGGACTCGGACAATGCCCAAACCAAATTTCAAAGCTGGGATATTCAGCCGAACACACTTGGGGGAGATATTATGCCCCTCATTATCTTCCGAACCAATAACCGCAACGATCCGCAAGGCGCAATAGAAGTTGCCAATGAGAACGACGTAAACATACGCAAAGTTTCATAAAAAGAACACCTGTCAGGTCAGCGTCAGGTCAAAGGTCAAAACAGATTTGCTGGGGGAGGGGGTCATACTTTCCATCCAAAGCCTTATATTGCGACTACTATCGCACAAAGTGCTATAAAAGGTATGATGCATCTCCCATATAAGAAAATGTAGCATTGTAAGCAATAATGAATGTCAGGTCACAAAAGTTCACTTTGCACAAAATATCTACGAAAATCATGCAAAATATGTGTTTTGGGTTATTATATATTGATAATTAAACAGTATCAGCTATTTCAACAGCGTGAACTTAAACAATGTCAAGGTCAGATCACATAAGGTCACAAATTGAAATTGATTATCTAAATAAATATGAATATTTCTAGACAATTTTTTATTCTTCTTAGAAATACAGCAGTGGCATTTATTTGTCTGTATCTGGTCACTTAAAGCCCAAAAACAAAACTTAAAAAATCCCCCATGAGATGCTTATGCTTAGGGGTCATAAGTCAGTAAAAAATGCATATATTGCTTAGGAATGTGGTATGAGTATCGTTCATTCTCGGCTCTCTGAGATATATTCCGTTTTTCACATTTTGTATTAATGTGAAAATTTGTTACAAAAAGTATTTTTGTTTAAAAGCCCCAACTACGAGATATGCATTTAGAAGAGAATGTTATTTCCTTTACTCCGACGTTTTATATGATCAGATTGCATCGAATCTTAATTTTCCATGATGTTGCCAGCATTGATCGTTTTTCCATCATCAATAGCATGACATGACATCATTAAAACGTCATCCCCCAATGTACTGCACATATGTAATTGCAATTTGTAGGATTACGTATAATTGATGTAGCATAAGATACTACTGTAAGTGTCATGCTGACATCGATCATAGTTTTCAAAATTTTGAGAATCTCCGGGAGGAGTGAATAAATGCTTCCCCCAGGTGGGGTGTGGTTTCATTAGGTATCCAAAACTTTAAGTACAAAGAAATGACTCAACGATATAGGATTGAAAATGACCTCTAATTTGACCTAATAATAAATTAAAGTTCCATATCCTTTGGGACGAATTCAGCAAAAAAAAGAGTAAAGTAAGTCAACTTGCCTGGGGGGGACGTCCCCCTCCAATTTTTTAACTGGGGGGACGCGTCCCCCCGTCCCCCCGTCCCCCGTCTCCGACGCCCATGTTCAGTGCACTTATAAAACTCTTGCACCAATTCTTACTCGCAGCCGCGTCGGGGCTGAGGTTGTGAGGGTGCGAGCGTCAAGGACATCAGGCGCCCCCTAGTCTTGACGGCGCGATGGCTCCCTACCACTCCAGAAACAATATTACAATGTGGGTACAACTACAAAGACTGTAACTTCTCCGGTGAATTATGGAATCTTAAAGCGTCACACCAATAATATACCTACACAAAAGTAAGAAAGCTGTATTAAAAAACACATCATTCGGATTTCGGTGCTGGTGGAAAATGGGTATCTTAGAGCAAAGGTAAGTGATCCATTGTTTTGTTTGGTGCCAGTGGCTATTGCACTTTACGAATCGTTAAATAGGGAAGAGGGAGTTCGCACAGGTGTTACAGGTGTCAAAGGTGGTCACAGGTGTCACAGGTATTGATGGAAACTTACATTATATTGATGGATGGAAACTCATACCGTGGAGCGTGCTTGACAGTCTGCCTGTGAACGACGCCACCGCCCGCTTCTTTCTGATCTCCTCGGCGTGCCGCCATCAGCGACCACATCCCGTTGGTGCTCTACGACGCCACCATCCACCACCAATGGTTCGACCGGGAGATACATGCCAGCGCTGTAAGGAGAAGGAGGGGAGCCCACGCGGAGGATGAAGAGGACAAGGACCCCGGAATTGAGGCGCTGTTTAGCGACAAGTGTAGAACTTTTTAAACGGCTGGCTCGTGCTAAATTTTATCAGTATTTGAAGGGTCTGACGGACGATCTTAAAACCAACCCTAAGCGTTTCTGGACATTCTTAAAATGTCTGAAGGGCAAATACAGTGAGCTTTCATACCTGGTCGATGGTGATGTGAAGGTGCTTGATGATAGGGAAAGGCCCGAAGTACTCAACCCGTACGGTTTTGCTGCTAAGTTCTGTGACTCAATTGTAAACAGAGAATGCCCTCTCCTCCTGATTACCAGCTGTGACCATTGTGCTGCGTTTCCAAAGTGTCGATGGAAAGTTGTCCGAGAAATACTCCATTAAAGTGTTGATCGGCATACTAGGCATGTGGACTCAGACAATGTCAAGTGGCGCATTATTAGCGAGTGTTGCTTGAGAATTAGCCGTACCGTGTGACAGCTTTGCCAGCCTTATCTTTAGAGCAGGGCGTCGTTCCTGCCCTCTGGAAATGTGGAATGTTTGTCCCAATTCACAAAAAAAGGCGTGAAAGCTTACCTTTCAAACTATCGCTCAATATCGTTAATGGCCCATTTTTAGTATAACGTGCTAGAGCGAGTTGTTTTTTTAACTCGCTCTTTCGGTCATGTTAAAACCGGGCGCTTTCCGAGAGGCAGCACGGTTTCATGCGGGTCGGTTCATGCGCGTCTAACCTGTGCACGATGTTGCATTGAAAGCCTGGAGCAAACCAATAATGCTGCTGGAAATCCCAGACCGATGTGATATTATACTGACTACAGTTCGGCATTCCAAAGCGTCAATCATAAATTTACTCATGCCACAAGCTAGAGTAACTCTTTTCCACTGTTTCCGGACAAAGCAATTTCCTGGTTTCAAGGGTCCATATCTGTCTGACAGAAAACAGCGGGTAGTTGTGAAGGGGCAAATGCTCCACAGTGGACGGACGTGCGATCAGGGACTCGTCCGGAAGGTGGATTTTGTCGCCGTTACTTTTCCGTGTGCTTTATAAATGATTTGCCACTTTCTCTGCAGACGAATTCACTAATGTTTGCTGATGATGTAAAACTGTACTGCAAAGTAGACAACAAAAGTGATGTCAGCCATCTACAACATCAGCTGGATCAGCTGTGTAGATGGTCAACGACATGGGGCCTGAAATTGAACCCACTGAAATGCAAGTCCTGACAATTGTCACTGCGACGAAATCCATCATCGAGAGTATACTTTGGCGGAGTTTTTACTGGAAGAGTGTCTGTTATGCGAGACCTAGGTGTTTTTCCTGGACGAAAAATTGGCTTTCGGTGAATCATGTTGACGCGACAGAGTGCCCGGAAAAGCCAACCAGGGCATTGGGGCTTGCTGATCCAGGTCCTTCCAGCCGGAAAGCGAGGGTCGATCTTTTGTATGACTGTGATACCAGGCTGTAATGTGTTCTTATTATGCCAACTGTGCGATCAATTTTAGAATACTGCAGCGTTGGTGTGGAGCGGAGCTGCTGAAACGCATATGAAAAGGGTTGAGCGGCGTCCAGCACCAGTTTTTAATTTGAGTTTGTGGCCGGTGTCGCGCGACGGACGTCTCCCTTCAATCGATCATTTATTGCCGCGCTTTAGAGTCGGGAACTTTGGCGGCGCCGGCTGTGTGCAGCATGGCTTTAATGTTCATTCCGAAATGTGTTCACATGTCATCGACTCGTCTTTTCTGTTGAAATACCTGCCGCTCAAAGCGGCCCGCTCGATGTTCGCCCGCAGATAGGCCAGTATTTCATGTTTCCATACGGCAAGGACAAACACCTGTTAAAAACGGGTCTTTAATCGAGCTCCAAGGCTCTGCAACGAATTCCTAGGCAAATTCGCGACGTTGATATCTGGATTGGACAGTCAAGGGCGATTTAAGAATGCTTGAACTCAACACGTGCATGATAGGACTAGATTTATTCTGATCTGAACTGTTGACTTGAAGTGTGTGGTGTTGTGGTGTCGTGGTGTGTGGTGTTTTTTTGTATTTTATTGTGAATTGTATTTTAAACTCTTGTGATGTGATTGATTGTATTTTGTATTTTATCTTTATTTCGATTGTATTTTTGGACTTCCATCTGTCATTGGGTGCGCAAACCCGTTGGTGATTGAGAAATAAATTAACCTACACTTACAACCTCACGCCCGGCTAGGGTCCGATACCTACGTGACCGGGTAGGAAGGGGGGGGGCATACGACCCTTTCCCACTGGCGTTTCGCCAGTAATTAAGAAAGACTTTGATTAAGACTTTGATTCAAAAGCGAGCGTGTTGATTGTGGCGAGAGGAAATAGCTGAAACCCGATTTGAAGGGCCTGGGTCACTAGTTGTCCTCTGAGGTTATGGCAATGACTTGAATATCATCCACATATTATAAAAGTGTAATCAAGCTAGAATCGTGAGTTAGCACATAACTAGGTACAAAATGGATACCAAATTTGAAATCAGCTTCACAAAATCTCTTAGAAACTACCAGAATCCAAAAAGGTCATCTTAGGTCATGCAGGGTAAGTGACCTCGGTTGACCTGTGAAAGTGCATGACCGAGAGGCGGGACCCCATTGGAACGTATAATGACGCAAGCTGGATGTCAAATTTGACATCAGCGTCTCAAAATTCTCTTGAAACTGCCGGAAGCAAAAACAAACAATAATCTCAGGTCATCTCAGGTCACTGGTTATTGACCTCAGTTAACCGCTGCGAAGATCAACGGAGTTCATGGATCTCGGCGGAAACGTAATGGGTATGTAATTATATACTGGCGCCAACATTTGGGTTTATTCATTCTGAGAACTAAACGACATAACTTTATTTTGTGCAAACATTAAAATACTGCAAACCTTAAACAATATATCTGACTGTTATCAGCACGAAATAATCAAAACTAAATATGTTATATTAGGATGAAAATTGGGGTTGGCCTTATGAGGGCATAATTGGGGCGGGAGACAGTTGCTGACTTTGAGACATGTGGTTGAGACAGTCCAGCCATTATTTTCACCTCTGCCGCCCGACATCGCGTCGGGCCGACGTTTGCCTGACCCGACCAATAGCGAAGGTCGAGTCCAGGCGTTCTGCCAGTAAGTACAGGAGGCTCTCCAGATTTCTGACACCAGTAACAAATGTATCCTACCTCTCCTTGATTTACACCAAACCATCTGCAGGTCACACTGTATTAACACAATATAAGCGACCGCCATTCAGATGCCGAGGAGAACATTGGTCCACTGTCCAGGCCAGGTTCAACATTAGGCCATTGGTTCACTGTCCAGGCCAGGTTCAACATTAGGCCATTGTCGCACTTGCGTTGCCGCATTTGTCAAAGTCAGGCTTCACGGTAACGCACTGGTGGATCTAGCCGTTGTCTTCTGACCACTGTGGATCTAGCCGTTTGTCTTCTGACCATGACCACTGACCACTGTCCTCTGACCACTGTCCTCTGATCACTTGTCCTCTGACCACTGTCTCTGACCACTGTCCTCTACCACTTGTCCTCTGACCACTGACCTCTGACCAACTGTCCTCTGACCAGCTGTCCCTGATACCACGTCCTCTGACCACTGGCCTCTGCCACTTTCCTCGACCACTGTCCTCTGACCACTGTCCTCTGATCACTGTCCTCTGACCACTGTCCTCTGACCACTGTCCTATGATCACTGTCATCTGACCACTGTCTTCTGACCACTGTCATCTGACCACTGTCATCTGACCACTGTCATCTGGCCACTGTCCTCTGACCACTGTCCTCTGACCACTGTCCTCTGACTACTGTCATCTGACCACGGTCCTCTGACCACTGTCCTCTGGTCACTGTCCTCTGACCACTGTCCTCTGACAACTGTCCTCTGACCACTGTCCTCTGACCACTGTGCGTCATGTACACAAGCTGTCCTTGACCACTGACACTGTCCTCTACCCACTGTCCTCTGACCACTGTCCCGGATCTGACCACATGTAACCTCTACCAACTGCTCCTTCTACCACTGTCCTCTGACCACTGTCCTCTGACCACTGTCCTCTGGCCACTGTCCTCTGACCATTGTCATCTGACCACTGTCCTCTGACCACTGCCCTCTGACCACTGTCCTCCGAAAACTGTCTTCTGACCACTGTCCTCTTACCACTGTCCTCTGACCACTGTCCTCTGACCACTATCATCTGACCACTGTCCTCTGACCACTGTCCTCTGATAACTGTCCTCTTACCACTGACCACAGTCCTCTGACCACTATCCTCTGACCACAGTCCTCTGACCACTATCCTCTGACCACTGTCCTCTGACCACTCTCATCTGACCAATATCCTCTGACCACTGTCCTCTGACCACTGTCCTCTGACCACTGTCCTCTGACCACTGTCCTCTGACCACTGTCCTCTGACCACAGTGCGTTCTAGTGAAACAGTTCACCTTTCTTTTTTGGAGAGCGTTATCCTTTACTGAACTATGACTCCGTGCAGTGACGTCAGACGGGCGCTTCGACCAACGTCACGCGTTGGCCTATAGGGTATACGGTCACGTCACAAAGCTGGCCTGATAAGATACACCAATCTGATATCCGCCAGACGCAAAGGTGTAGCCACGAAGTGACAATTACAGAGGGAAATCCGTCAGTCAATGGACTGACCAGCAAGTGTAGTAAGTTCGCTGGAATACAATGAACTTATTATTTTGTTGCATTTGATCTGAATGTGCAACAGTGAAAGGAAAATGCTCACAGAAATTTGGGACACAGCAGTTCCGATTTACTGCTCCTGGTTACGCCCTTGATCAGACGACCTTGCCCAAACTACTGTCCGACCACACCATGAGTTAGAGAGCGACCCAGGCATCATCAGGAAAAATGTACCAGAGAACAGTGGTCAGAGGACTGTGGTCATAGAACAGAGGTCAGAGGACAGTGCTCAGAGGACAGTAGTCAGAGGACAGTGGTTAGAGGTCAGTAATCAGAGGACAGTGATCGGAGGGCAGTGATCAGAGGACAGTGGTCAGAGGACAGTGGTCAGAGAACAGTGGTCAGAGGACAGTGGTCAGAGGACAGTTGTCAGTAGGACAGTGGTCAGTAGGACAGTGGTCAGAGGACAGTGGTCAGAGGACAGTGGTAGAACAGTAGACAGTGGTCAGTAGACAGTTGTCAGTAGACAGTGGTCAGTAGGTCAGTGGTAAGTAGACAGTGGTCAGTAGTCAGTAATCAGTGGTCAGTAGACAGTGGTCAGTAGACAGTGGTCAGTAGACAGTGGTCAGTAGACAGTGGTCAGTAGACAGTGGTCAGAGGACAGTGGTCAGAAGACAGTGGTCCAAGGACAGTGGTCAGAGGACAGTTGTCAGAGAGAGGACAGTGGTCAGAGGACAGTGGTCAGAGGACAGTGGTCAGAGGACAGTTGTCAGAGGACAGTGGTCAGAGGACAGTGGCCAGAGGACAGTGGCCAGAGGACAGTGGTCAGAGGACAGTGGTCAGATAATAGTGGTCAGATAGACGGTGGTCAGAGGTCAATGGTCAGAAAGTAATGTCTAATGCGATGCCACCATTCGGAAAACCAAGGAAGCTGGAGCTTGTCCGCGGTTTGCTGGCCATTCTGACCGTCATCTTACTGGTGGTATTCCTGATGATGCTGGCCAACGGGGAGGCCATGGCGTCTCTGGTCAGCGTTGGCTCCCTGGCAGGCGGCCTGTTTGTCTCCTACTTTATCATCGCCGTCATCACGGGGGCCAGATGCCGCAACCCGTGCCCAGCGGTGCGGGAGACGAGGCTGCCGACGAGCGGGCCGCAGCCGTATGACGTCACGCTCACCAGGTTCGAGGAGGAGACGCGGCCGGCACCGACCGGCGGGCCGCCGCCGCAGCCTGTTCCCGCGCTCCGCCGGCCGCCGGTGGCGCCCCGCACCGGCACGGCCGACTACGACGGCCCGCCGCCCGACTACAAGGCGGCCACGGCGGGCGACAGTCGGCCGCCGCCCTCCTACAGTCAGGTGACGGCCAGCTACAGTCAGACGGTGGACATTGGTGACGAGACGGCCGGCACCGCGCACACAGGCGACGGCGGCCGGCCCGAGCCCAGCGCGCCGCCCGAGGACGGGTGAACGGCTGTGGTCCAGTGGGATCCAGTCTCTTGGTCTGGTCCAGTGGCAGTGTGATCCAGTGTGACCCAGGGAACCAGTGATATAATAGGGGGAGCCGCTGGTTGGACCGCTGCCTGATGTGACTGATGTGACCTGATGATCTCTGGCGGTAAACTCTCCAGAAGGCGGAGATCCAGTGACGAATGAGATCTGCTCTGACCACTAGATGGAGCCAGTACAGGGGACTGAGCTAGAGCAAGTGATAGGGACGGATTCGGAGTCCGGTGACTTGGTTAGAGTCAGGTGATTGAGTCACGGTGAGATGACTGAGTCAGAGTCAAATGACTGAGTCAGAGTCAAATGACTGAGTCAGTGTCAGAGGACTGAGTCAGAGTTAAATGTATGAGTTAGTGTCAGAGGACTAAGTTAGAGTCAGATGTCTGAGTTAGTGTCAGAGGACTGAGTTAGTGTCAGAGGACTGAGTCAGTGAGTCAAGATGACTTGGGTTAGAGTCAGATGCCTGAGCCAGAGTTAGATGACTGAATTAGAGTCAGATGCCTGAGTCGGGTCAGGTGACTGAATTAGTGAGGTACTCTGTCATAATCCAGTGTACGACTAAAATAAGAGGACATGTCANTGTCGTGGGATCCAGTTGGATCATAGATCCATGCATTGTGTTTTGTCGAAAGAGCCTGTGGGATCAAAGATTCTACTTTCAGATCCATGCAGATGTCTGGCATCTGAAATCCTGTCACTTTAGGACTCTGCCCGATTTGAACTGATCATTTTTGGTTGTATTTTTCGCTCACTAACGCGTCCGCTACAGGTATTTTCAGACATTTTTTGACTGATAATATAGACTCGGCTATCAAACTGCTATGTCGGATTTATAACTTAAGACAAAATAACATTTCGGAAAACTAATCGACGTAATTTGTATTTGTATCATACTGTCAGACATTTTTAGATCATAAACCCTATTCCCTGCACGGGCGGATTCTGCCCCCCCCCCCCTCCAGTGGGTTTTCGCTGTAACCTCTTCTCAACCGTTAGACCTAGCGTCTTGAAACGTTGTGACTGTTCCTAGAATTGAATTACGCGTGTTGTGTCATATCTTTGACAAAATCGGCATAGCAGAAGCAGTGCCAGGCACATGTTTTTTGGAGGATTTTACGAATGATCGGCGTATGCTTCCTATGTAGTTTGCGGCGCAATAAAAATACGTCCGAAACGCTGTAAATGCAACATGCATCGTGCAACTTCGGATGAGCCCTGGTCTTCTGACCGCTGTCATCTGACAGCTGTCCCCTGATCACTGTCCTCTAACCACTGTCCTCTAGGACTCTAACCACTGCCCTCTTACCACTGTCTACTGACCACTGTCTACTGACCACTGTCCTCTGACCACTATCTACTGACCACTGTCTTCTGATCACTGTCTACTGACCACTGTCTACTGACCACTGTCTACTGACCACTGTCTACTGACCACTGTCTACTGACCACTGTATACCTGCCCACCACCTGTCTACTGACCACCTTTCTACTGACCACTGCTACCCTGCACCACTGCCTCTACTGATCCACTTGCCTCTACTGACCACGGTCTACTGACCCACCCTGATCTACTGACCACCTGTTCTACTGCGACCACCTCGCCTACCCTGACCACTGACCTTACCCTGACCACTGTTCCTACCTGAACCAACCTCGGTAAACCTCACTTACCACTGTTACTGGACCTACTGTCCTGCTGCCACCCCACTGCGTCTACCTGAACCCCCCCCCACTGATCTACTGCCCACCCACTGTCTCTACTGTACCCTGTCTACTGACCCACTGTCCCCTCTGAACCCACTGTCTCACTGACCCAAGCTCCCCCGCTCTTCCTTAGCCGCTGACCACTGGATCTACTGGACCACCTCTGTCTACTGGCACCCCACTGTCTACCTCGACCTACCTGTCTACCTCTCTGCACCACTGTCTACAGCTCACCACTGTCTACCGCCACCACTGATCTACTGACCAAGTGTCTACACCTGACCACTGCCTCCTACATGACCACTGCTTCTAACCTGACCACTGTCTACCTGACACTTGTCTTACTGCCGACCCCTACTGCCACACCGCCCCAGCCTGTATACTGACCACTGTCTATCTGACACTTCCCTCTCACCCTGCAGCCACCCCTGTCTCCCCTCATACCCTGACCCACTCGTCTACCTGACCAACCCTCGTCTACTGAACCACTCGTCTACCTCGCACCTCATGCATCTACTCCGACCACCTTGCTCTACTGGCACCAACTGTCTACTACCACTGTACTGGAACCCTCACTGGCCTCTACCTGACCCACTGCCTCTTACTGACCACTCGGTCTTACTGACCTATACCTGTCTCACATGAACCACTGCTCGTACTGACCACGCTGCTACTCGCACCACCTACAATCCTTGCTCTACCTCGCCAACCACCACCCTGCCCTCTACGAACCACCTTGTCACCGGCACCACTGTCCTCTACTGCATCTACTTGTCCATTCTACTGCACACCACAGCTCTACCTGTCACCCCCGACCTCGTCTATCCTGCTCCCCACCCCACCTGGCTCTACCTGCACCCACTGCGCCGATCTCCTACCTGACCCTGTCTGCTATCTCGCACACATCTGTCCTCTACGCTTGAACCATGCTCTAGCCTGACCCACTGGTTTCCGCCTCCCCTCCTACCGCCTGACATCCCTCAATCTGTCGCCTGCCTCAGCTGGTACACTGCTCTCCATCTCACTTCTGCCACCACTGCTCTAACTCGCACCCAACCCTGTCTACCTGACCACTGTCTACATGAACCACTGTCTACTGACCCCACTGTCTACTGACCACACTGTCTACTGACCACTTGTCTACTGGACCACTGGTCACTGATCACTGTCTACTGACACTGTCGAGACCACTGTCTTACGACCACTTTCTTCTGACCCACTGTCTACTGACCCACTGTCTACTTTGACCACTGTCTTACTGGACCATGTCTTACTGACACTGTCTACGACCACTGTCTACTGACCACTGTCTACTGACCACTGTCTACTGACCCACTGTCTCTGACCACTGTCTACTGAGCCACTGTCTACTGAACCACTGTCTTAACTGACCACTGTCTACTGACACTGTCTACTGACATGTCTACTGACCACTGTCTACTGACCACTGTCTACTGACCACTGTCTACTGACCACTGTTTACTGACCACTGTCTACTGACACTGTCTACTGACCACTGTCTACTGCCCACTGTCTACTGGACCACGGATCTATGACCATGTCTACTGACCACTGTCTGGCTGACCACTGTTAGCTGACCACTGTCTTACTGACACTGCCTAGACCACTGTTACTTGACCACGTGTCTACTGACCACGGTCTACTACACTGTCTATGGACCCACTGTCTACTGACCACTGTCTACTGACCACTGTCTACTGACCACTGTCTACTGACCACTGTATACTGACCACTGTCTACTGACCACTGTCTACTGACCACTGTCTACTGACCACTGTCTACTGACACTGTCTACTGACCACTGTCTACTGACCACTGTCTACTGGACCACTGTCTACTGCACACGGTCTACTGACCACTGTCTATGACCCACTGTCTGACTGACCACTGTCTACTGACCACTTCTACTGACCACTGTCTACTACCCACTGTCTATTGAAACCTTTGTCTACTGATCACTGTCTACTGACCACTGTCTACTGACCACTGTCTACTGACCACTGTCTACTGACCACTGTCTACTGACCACTGTCTACTGACCCCTGTCTACTGACCACTGTCTACTGACCACTGTCTACTGACCACTGTCTACTGACCACTGTCTACTACACTGTTCTCTAGACCACTGTCTACTTACCACTGTCGTACGTGACCCACTGTTACTGACCACTTTACTGACCCTGTCTACTGACCACTGTTCTACTTGACACTGTCTACTGATCACTGTCTACTGGACCACTGTCTACTGACACTGTCTACTGACCACTGTCTACTGACCACTGTCTACTTGACCACTTCTACCTGACCACCTGTCTTACCACTGTCTACTGACCCACTGTCTACTGACCACTGTCTACTGACCACTGTCTACTGACCACTGTCTACTGACCACTGTCTACTGACCACTGTCTACTGACCACTTTCTACTGACCACTGTCTACTGACCACTGTCTACTGATCACTGTCCTACTGACCACTGTCCTACTGACCACTGTCCTCTGACCACTGTCCTCTGACCACTGTCCTTTGACCAGAAGCGTACCCAAGATTCGCTTCAGGGGGGGGGGTATTTTTTTGGTCGGGGGTCACAAGGTAACCGCACTAAACAAAAATCATCGGATTTTTCCCACTATAATTTTAGAAAGGCACATTTTCATTTTTTTTTAAATCACAAATACATTATTTTTCATGGAACCCCAGGTACATGAAAAATCACCGTACCAAACAAAAACGGCTGCCTCCAGCTGTCACTGGGCGACCGACACTGTCTGCGTTTCGTGCGTCGCTGAAGGCATTGACAGCCTGAGATCCAGCCGCCCGTATGGTGTTTGATTCCTGTGCTTTTGCATTTCGCTGTATTCACCTTTTTATTTTATCACAGCTTTATCACCTTGTTCAGTTTTCATCACACTTTTATTTGAATTTACGTGTTTAACTGTTTCATGTTATCACACCTTATCGCCCTTTTCATTTTATCACCTCTCAGCACCTTTTCATTTGAGTCACACTTTTAATTTTTGCATTCGCGTGTTTCACTTTTTTAGGTTTATCACACTTATCACCTTTTCATTTTATCCACTCTTATCAGCACCTTTGATTTATCACACTTTTAATTTGATATTTACAACGTATGTCCCACCGCCCATTGTGTGTAATGCTGCGAACGTGACCAACAGACTTGCTGTTTTTATCCTCATGTATGGTTTTTTTCTGTGTTTTCTTACTGTGTGCATTGACGCTACTCCTGAAAGCAATGTTTTCGATGGCGGATATAGAAAATCTAATACAGCTACCTCCTGACAACAACACCGTATTTGCCAGGCCGGCGAAATACGGCGAAATTGTGTGAGAGCACCGTGGGCACAGGCCCCATTTCGTGCACTGAGGCACTAGCAGGGGGCACAGGGTGCACGCTCCCTCCTATGGACCGACTTTTTCACTAAAAAATGATCGGCGATGTCCCTTTTGTGACTTTTTGGGGCCCTGAAAAATAAAGTGGCTTTAATCCGGGAGATGTTTATTTTCGCGCCATTTTTTTTAGGGGGCCTTTGCTGAGGGGGCCCCTTGGGATGCCGTGCCCCCTTGTCGAAGGACGCCCTCTTGCCACCTGATAAGACACTCAGGCCGCCTGAGGTGGCACTCTGGCCGCCTTGTGGGGTACTCGGACCTCAAAAACCTCTGAAGAACCTCTGAAGAGACTCTGATGTGCTCTAAACACTCTGAAGACCACGCTTCACGTGGTCTTTAAATAAAAAATAAGGCCCTTCGGGCCCTATTTTCAAAGGGGGCCCATTGGCCAAGGGAGCACGCACGGACCTTCAGGGGGAGGAGGGTTAATTGCCCCTTTTGCCCCCCTTGGGTACGCCTATGCTTCTGACCACTGTCCTCTGACAATGGCCTCTGACAACTGTCCTCTGACCACTGTCCTCTGACCACTGTCCTCTGACCACAGTGGGTTCTAGTGAACAGTTCACCGTCTTGGAGAGCGTTATCCTTTCTGAACTATGACTCCGGTGCAGTGGCGTCAGACGGCCGGCTTCGACGTGACGTCACGTGGTTGGCCTGATAAGATATACGTCACGTCACAAAGCTGGCCTGATAAGATACACCAATCTGATATCCGCCAGACGCAAAGGTGTAGCCACGAAGTGACAATTGCAGAGGGAAATCCGTCAGTCAATAGACTGACCAGCAAGTGTAGTAAGTTCGCTGGAATATAATTGAGCTTATTTATTTGGTTGCATTTGATCTGAATGTGCTGCAGTGAAATAAAAATGTTCACAGAAATTATAAGACACAAAAGTTCCGACTTACTGCTCCTGGCTACGCTCTTGATCAGACGACCTTGCCAAACTACTGCCTCGACCACACCACGATGAACAAGAAGAGCGACCCAGTCAGGAAGCCAGAGGACAGTGGTCAGAGGACTGTAGTGAGAGGACAGTGGTCAGAGGACAGTGGTCAAAATACTGGTCAGAGGACTGTGTTCAGAGGACAGTGGTCAAGGGACAATGGTCAGAAGACAGTGGTCAGAAGACAGTGGTCAGTGATAAGTGGTCAGAGGACAATGTTCAGAAGAGAGTGGTTAGAGGACAGTCGTCAGTGGTCAGAGGACAATGGACAGAGGACTGTGGTCAAAATACAGTGGTCAGAGGACAGTGGTCAGTGATCAGTGGTCAGAGGACAGTGGTCCAAGGACAGTGGTAAGATAGACGGTGGTCAGAGGACAGTGGTCAGATGACAGTGGTCAGAAGACAGTGGTCAGAGGACAGTGGTCAGAGGACAGTGGTCAGACGACAGTGGTCAGACGACAGTGGTCAGACGACAGTGGTCAGAGGACAGTGGTCAGAGGACAGTAGTCAGAGGACAGTTGTCAGAGCGACAGTGGTCAGCAGAGACAGTGGTCCAGAAGACAGTGGTCAGAGAACAGATGGGTCATGGGTCAAGAGACAGTGGTCAGAGACAGTTGGTCAAGGACAGTGGTCAGAGGACAGTGTCAAGGATAAGTGGTTCAGAGGACAATGGTCAATGACAGTAGTAAGAGGACATGTCAGTGACAGTGGTCAGAGGACAGTTTTCAAGATGACAGGGTCAGAGGACAGTGGTCAGATGACAGTGGTCAGAGGACAGTGGTCAGAGGACAGTGATCAGAGGACAGTGGTCAGAGGACAGTGGTCGGAGGACAGTGGTCAGGACAGTTGTCAGAGGACAGTGGTCAGAGGACAGTGGTCAGGACAGTGGTCAGGACAGTGGTCAGGACAGTGGTCAGAGGACAGTGGTCAGAGAACAGTGTCAGAGGACAGTGGTCAGAGGACAGTGGTCAGAGGACAGTGGTCAGAGGACAGTGGTCAGAGGACAGTGTCAGAGGACAAGTGTCAGAGGCAGTGGTCAAGGGCAGTGGTCAGAGGACAGTGTCATAGGATAGTGGTCAGAGGACAGGGGTCATGTGTCAGAGCGACAGTGGTCAGAGACAGTGGTCAGAGGACAGTGGTTCAGAGGACAGTGGTCAGAGTACATTGTCGTGTCAGTAGTGCAGCAGGACAGTGGTCAGAGGAACATGGTCAGGAAGGACGTGGTCAGAGGACAGAGGATAGGAGGACAGTGGTCAGGAGGACAGTGCGCAGAGGACATGGTCAGAGGATAGTGCGTCACGAGGACAGTGGCAGAGGACATGGTCAGAGGACAGTGGTCAGAGGACAGTTGTCAGAGGACAGTGGTCAGAGGACAGTGGCCAGAGGACAGTGGCCAGAGGACAGTGGTCAGAGGACAGTGGTCAGATAATAGTGGTCAGATAGACGGTGGTCAGAGGTCAATGGTCAGAAAGTAATGTCTAATGCGATGCCACCATTCGGAAAACCAAGGAAGCTGGAGCTTGTCCGCGGTTTGCTGGCCATTCTGACCGTCATCTTACTGGTGGTATTCCTGATGATGCTGGCCAACGGGGAGGCCATGGCGTCTCTGGTCAGCGTTGGCTCCCTGGCAGGCGGCCTGTTTGTCTCCTACTTTATCATCGCCGTCATCACGGGGGCCAGATGCCGCAACCCGTGCCCAGCGGTGCGGGAGACGAGGCTGCCGACGAGCGGGCCGCAGCCGTATGACGTCACGCTCACCAGGTTCGAGGAGGAGACGCGGCCGGCACCGACCGGCGGGCCGCCGCCGCAGCCTGTTCCCGCGCTCCGCCGGCCGCCGGTGGCGCCCCGCACCGGCACGGCCGACTACGACGGCCCGCCGCCCGACTACAAGGCGGCCACGGCGGGCGACAGTCGGCCGCCGCCCTCCTACAGTCAGGTGACGGCCAGCTACAGTCAGACGGTGGACATTGGTGACGAGACGGCCGGCACCGCGCACACAGGCGACGGCGGCCGGCCCGAGCCCAGCGCGCCGCCCGAGGACGGGTGAACGGCTGTGGTCCAGTGCGATCCAGGTCTCTTGGTCTGGGGTCTCCTCACAGTGCAGTGTTGATCCTTAGTATGTTGAACCAGAGACACGGATATTAAAGTTAGGGGGAGCGCTGGGATATATTAACCGCATGACCTGAGTGGCACAATGATGTGTCCTGTATTATCTGCTAAGGCGAATACTGGAGTTACAACTCTCCAGATGAGCGCGAAAGATTGTTCAAGTGGATGGGACGATATATGAGATCTCGTGGCTGACCACGAAAGCACCTGGAGTCCAGTACAGCTTAGGGGTAATCTGAGCGTTTAGACAAGTGATATAGGACTGGGAATTCGTGTATTCCGTTTTGACTTGTAGAGTCAGGTAGAGTTGAGTCACGGTGAGATGAGACTTAGAGTCAGAGATCATGAATACTGAGTCAAGTTCAAAATGAACTGAGTCGGTACTTAAGAGTGAAACTGAAATTCAGACGTATAATATAATGAGTTATGTCAGAGGACTTAAGTGGTAGAGTCCAGATGTTCTGAGTATAATTGAAGTGTGGCATCCGAGGATACTCTGAGTTAGTGTCAGAGGACTGAGTCGAATAGGTCAAAATGACTTTAATTAAGAGTCAGATGCACTGAGCCAGCAGTTAGATGATCACTGAATTAGAGTCAGATGCCTGAGTCGGGTCAGGTGACTGAATTAGTGAGGTACTCTGTCATAATCCAGTGTACGACTAAAATAAGAGGACATGTCATGGCGTCAGCTTTTGGTGACGAGTCGAACATTAGCTATCCGATCGGAGGTCTGTTTCCCACGGAAAGTTTCAGCAAAGCGTCAGCCGTCTATGTTGGTATTTTGGACGATATGGTTGTAAATGACGTAGTTGTGTAGGAGCAGCAAGATTTCCAGCGAAACGCTGTGGTTGATACAGATAGGACGTCAGGATTCATAAAATAGAATTAACAACAGATTCATAGGTGCGAAAATATGGATTCCCAATTTTGTTGTTTAATATGCTGTGCTTTTATGTTGTAGAAATTTGGTCAATAAAAGCAAAAAACTTATCTCCCAAAAATGATGTCATGAGTTTTATGTCATGAATACTTAACCCGCGCGTTACTGGAGCATATTTTGTAACGCGACTTACTAGGGGGGGGGGGGGCTATTTATAGCCCCCTCTTTGATCTCTGAAACTACGCGACCGATCTGAAAAATTCGAACGTCATTCGATATCCCTAACAAATGTGTCGAGAGAAACCTAATATTGTTATCCTCAGGGTCACCGATAACGTCACAGGTCACGTTAAATAAAAATGTTTGACCGTGCCATTAAAGTCCAGTGGTCGGCATTGTCGCGCAAAAATGTGATATTTAACGCAAAATAAGTTGGTAAATCGGTAAGATTCCTGCATCTGACACCTAATTACCATTCAAAGCTAATTTTGACCATGTGTCAGGTCAAGGTCATCCGAGGTCACGAGGTCAAACTGAAGACTACTGACATTAGGAGTTGTAACACATGTTTATGGGTTCCTTTATCGATTAGAACGCGAAAAATGACCCTATAACATTTTTTTCCTATACAAATTGAAGAAAAAAGTATCAAGAACGGAAATGCACTTTTTGCATATTGTTATACAGATATGACACGGTTGGAGTGTAATCTTAAAAATGTTTGTTGTTGAAAGGCTGTCACTCAGTCATTTTGGAAGATATTGACTTCAAACTTGCTACACACATTCATTGGGATCAGCTCAATTACATATATTCCGTTTTTTTTTAATTCAAACTTAATTTTGCAAATTTTCAAAAAACAAAACACAAATGTTTTTGGATTTCTCAAAATTTTGAATTCCCCAAAAATAGCAGTCTGATAGCCCAACTTATTACCTGTCGTTTGGTGTATGACAATTAAGTTTATTCTTAAAACTGTACTTTTGGCAGCTTTACCCGCAAATTCTCATTTTCAACAAAAAACGGAGAACATGACGTCACCCTTACGTCATTTCCGGTTGTTCTATCATAACTCATCTTTTTCATCTAGCAGAATGTGTCAAATTAATCTGGGACAAGGTACTGAAAGTTTAATCACGATACCTACGTTGGTTTAGGAGATATTGCAGAATAACGGGAGGGGGGCTATAAATAGTCCCCCCCAGTAACTCACGGGGGGATAAGGACCCATAAGTCAGTAAATGGCTGGCTATCTGCTATATTGCTTTGATTTTAAGTTTGGATATCGCCATTCGCCAGGGACGCAGGAATTATGTTCAAGTTAAGGGGAGGAACTGGATTTCAGCCAGTTAACTAAAGTTTTTTAAGGCACACGCCCTAAGTATGTTTGAAAATTGGCACGTGCAAACCTAATGCAATGCTTAGGATAAAAATACCGATAACTCGGAGCTGCGGCAAAGACTGCTCTTAATCTATCTGGATTGAATTCTCACGGCACTTCTCAATGTGTGCCTTTTAAGAGATAAAAAATATAGTACCAACCCAGTCTGAAATCCTGTCACTTTAGAGTTCTGTCCAATTTGAGCTGATCATTTTTTATTGTATTTTTCGCTCAGTGCCCCCTCAGACGGCCAGAGGTCCCCTCAGGCCAACAGAGGGCCCCCTCCGCCGGCTAGAGTGCCCCTCAGGCGGCCAGAGTGCCCCCAAAGGCGGCCAGAGTGCCCATCAGGTGGCAAGAGGGCCCCTCAGGCTAACAGAGTGCCCCCTCGGGTGGCCAGAGTGCCCCCTCAGGCGGCCAGAGTGCCCCCTCAAGTTTGAGGCCCAAGGGGGGGGGGGCATGGCCCTCTGGCCCCCTCCTCTGGATCCGCCACTGTCTTTAGATAAATTGCAAAATTATGAAATTTCATCCACGCACTATGATCACAAACGTACTTTTTAAGCAATTTCATATCTTATTATTGTAACTCGCATGCTTTCGCCAAAAAAGCAATTTTGGTTAAATTTTTTGGGAAAAAAAAACATTCTTAACCTGACCAATTGACCAAAAATCAACAAATTTGGCATCACTTATCCTCTCATCACGCGCGAAAGACCCGATAGTCACAGTTTCACGTGTTTACCACCGGGGCAACGGAAGCTGGATCACGGCAACGCTCATTTTCAGTGAAAACTAGCATGACTGATAACCAACATGTATGTACAGGTCACTGCAAAAGTAATGGTAGGTACTACTGGAGATGGCTAAAACTTAGCAG
>VOPJ01001090.1:0-80853 GCA_014673585.1 Semibalanus balanoides
AACAGCAGTTATGAGTCGTGGGTTACACAGCTTCGGAGCATGCGCGCACACCGAACAGGGCATCGCATCCAAATGACCTGACCGACTTACAGAGTCTATCAAATCATATCAAACCGCGACAATCAGGAATAATATCGGAACCCTCACTGCTCCTTCCAATCGCTGGTCAATCAGTGGTCGTAGCACCACGATAAAGCCACGGTTGTTACTCCGTAACGTGAAACGCGGTTTAAGACGCCAACCAACACCAAGAAACCTGTCCTGTTGATAGACGAAGAATGGAAAGGATTTTCAGACATATATTGTCATATTATAACTTCGCATTCAAATTTAGTCTCACAACACAAAGGGAAATAAAATGTCTCGGTCTCGTCAGGGACGTAGGAATGTCACGAAAAGTGGGGGAGGAGTAAAATAAGCGAAGGACTCTGTTAAATTGTAGTTATATTTTATAAATACAAACGTGATTAACTAAAAATGCATCATTATTAGCGAAAACGCTACGCAATCTTTCACTGGCATGTGTCTTAAGCATATGTGTCCTGTAATACGTTACATATGAATGCAGTCAGGATTCAATTATAGGCGGGTTAATCACAAGACGCATAGCAGGTTTAAGAGGCAAACAACGTTATTACACATTACACACCACTGAGGACTTGGCCGAGCTGGGAGCTTAGTCCTATGACAAAGGACTAAGACGGACGTGACGTGGAGCGGGTCAAGTGGAAACAATGCACGCGACGCGGAGCGGGCCGAGTGGAAACAATGCACGTGACGCGGAGCGGGCCGAGTGGAAACAATGTACGCCACAGAGCGTACCATGAGTCGTCAACTGGCGCCGGTGTTCAGGTACCCATTTATATTGCCTCGCGCGTAATGTGATGAATCAGACCCGAGGTGAGCTGGGGATGACAACGTTGTACCCATGAGCTCCTGCCCGCTGTCCTGTGTGAGTGTCCCAGGTTTATAATGAGCTACGGCTAAGTGCTAACGTCTCTATACCCACCGAATCCACCATAAACCCCTGACATACATATATTAAAACTGAGCGAAACGTATGTATGGTGGGTGATAGCAAAGTAAAAACTTGGCTTATCAAATTCTAGCAGACACCAAATTCCTCCCAAATTCCAGCGAACCCTAAAGTTTGGTTTCCCTGGCAAAAGTTTAACTTCTACCAGTAACCTCAAGTTAGAAGGTATTGCGCATCCCAGCAGGTGCACAGTACTCTCTACTCACTCACCCCCCCCCCCCCTACTCCGGCATCTGCGGTTTTACAGAACCATCTGACTCGACGCACACTACACAGTAAGTTCACCTGCAATGCCGGGGGGGGGGGCACCGGCTGGCGTCGGTCGTTAGTTCAGAATGTAGACTGTCACACAGGTAAGGACCAGTGCCGACACACCGACACAGTTCCCCAGCCCCCGTCACGTATACGGGACGGAAGGCGAGTGAGTAATACCCGTGTTGGCCAAGGTTAACACCAGCGTTCTGTGTTCATCAGCCAAGCGTGGATGCGTGATATATTAATTTAGCCAAGTCAATGTCATTTATACCGCCAATAACCGTGGGATTAGTATTACTAAATAACGCGTGGCAAGCTAGACTTCATGCAAGTCTGTCAATAAGTTCACCAAGAGCTGACTGACGATATACACTTCCCACCAGAAGACGGTGCCACACACCAGAACAAGATTCACCGCCACCTGGGCGCCACCACCATCACCACCGTCGACGCTAGCGTTACCGTGCTCGGGACCGCCTTCACCACCCAACCACCGTCACGCCGTCACGGCGTCACGGCGTCACGCTGACACATCGTGACGTGACTCAGGGCACACGGAGCGTGACGGAGACTGCGGCGCACGCGCGGGCTCTGAGTAACGCCGTCACGTGACGCCGTCACAAAGTCACACGGCGGGACAGGATAGGCTATGGAGCAGCCTGCAGCGAGCCGTGCGCCAGCTCAGAAGCCTAGGCATTGGGCTGATGCGATAGAGGGGAAGAGAGGCTACATCCAGCCCCAGCGCGCGTGTGGTAAAAATGTAAGGCATGGGACGTGATAAAAATGATCTGTAGTCGTTTGGTGAAAGCTCAAACCGGTTGATTTATACCTACAAGGCATTGTGTGAAATAGGACGCATTGTAGGTACATGTAAACTACTGTTTCCTGGTTGACTCTCGACAAAATTGCAATAGGCAGCATTAGTACTGCCTAATGACATTGCGACTCCAATGCAGACTTGCATACCTATCTCCAAACTACGTGAAATTCCAGTGTAAAACACCTGAAGTGAAGACCAGTGGAATGCAATTCATCGAGCCACCCATTCCCTCTAAATGAATAACAAAAACGGAACTCAGTAAAGAATGACACCTATTTAAACCATCGACATTTCATCAGCACTTCTACTCAGTGGTGGGTGGACGTTGGGCTCAGTGCCGCCAGCTGGGACATGAAAAGCCACAAAGAGAACCAAGTTTTCTCATATCCCAGACACAACAAAGCGGCGTCCCGCGGCAAGCAGTGGATTAGATTCTCCGCTGAGTCAGGCCACCCCAAGGCTCTGTCCTACCCCACCCTGGGGGGGGGGGGGGGGCTGTGGTGGTGTTGACATCCTGTCGTATGATACGACGAATTTCCATGAACGATGACTACTGAGTGATAAGATATGTGTATTATTCACTACTGAGTGGTCTTTCAATACTCAGTGGGAAGGCAAAAGACCAAATGACATGTCGGAGGACTCGTACAAGGAAGGAGGAAATATCCTCGTGTAGTATTGATGTCGCCGTCAGAATAGGAGATAATCTCACGGGCTTAGCACGGATTAAGTGTTACTTCGCAGAGCTATAAGATCACCAGCAATGTTGTAATTTGATATCGAAACTCCTTCGTGCACTGTTTCCATTTTCAAGGAACAGTGAGAGAGACGCAAAAGCTTTAATGGAAATAATTTCATTGGCTGTTTCTATGAATAGCGTTGCTTGCTCTGGCACGACATAGCTTATAGCATGAATCGCCTGTCGTATTCTATCCCAATCGACGATTGAAGCCAATCAGCATAATTAGGTCCCTTGCACGATTCATGCTCTAAAAAGATCCTTGCGGAGCTCCACGCCACGTCAGACTGGCTGTGAGTGTTTTGATAACTTATTCTGCATTTGATCGCCTACTGAACGGCATCCCGGTCAGGAGCCAACCGATAGTGAGCTGCAATGTGGTGCTAAGCATGTGAGCCTAATCAATAGGGGATGCATGTTTACCTATGTAGCTAGCGCTAATTAAATTTTAATGAGTACCATTGAACTTCGGGGAGGACGGACATGGATCCACGAAAACCGTCTTGTGTACACAAGTTTATTTAACAACTTGCGTAATTGTATTCTGACGCTATAAAATATCCCTTGCCATATAAATATAATATACATCCAGATATATTTGCGATGCAAAATGTAATTTCGAAATTAATACACGAACACTTCAAACGCACTAACGAGCCCCATAAAGCCCTCCCATAACAGTACAGTAACCCAGCCGTGCCGGTGGAGCTGCTGGCTGACGCATCAGATGAATCCTCGCCCAGCGGTGCGTAGAGCCGGGGTCGTCCATTCAGACACACAGACACACAGACAGACAGACACAGACAGACACAGACAGACACAGACAGACACAGACAGACACAGACAGACAGCACAGACAAGACACAGAAGACACAGACACGACACAGACAGACACAGACAGACACGAAGACAGCACAAGACAGAACCGACAGACACAGACAGACACGACAGACACAGACAGACCACAGACGACATACAGACAACACAGACAGACACAGAACGACACAGACAGACAAGACAGAAACAACAGACAGCCACAAGGAGACCGACCAGACAGACACAGACGACACAGACAGACACAGACAGACACAGACAGACACAGACAGACACAGCAGAAGCACAGACAGACACAGACAGACACAGACAGCACAGACAGAACAGCAGACCAGACAGAACACACGAGACAGACACATGACACAGACACAGATCCAGACACATGACACAGACAAGACACAGACACAGGACACAGACAACAGACACATGACACAGACACAGACACAGGACAGAGACCCAGACCAGACACAGACACAGACACAGACAAGACACAGACACAGACAAGACACAGACACACGTAGACACAGCCACAGAACAATTCACAGACACAGACACAGACACAGACACAGACACAGCCAGACACAGACCACAGACCACCAGAACAGACACAGACACAACACAGACAACAGACCAGACACAGACACAGAACACAGACCAGACACAGAACCAGACACAAGAACACATGACAGACGTTACACAGAACATAAAAAGACACAGACACCAGACACGACACAGACAGACAGACAGACAACCAGAACAGACAGACAGAAACAGACGACAGACAGACAGACAGACAGACAGACAGACAGACAGACAGACAGACAGAGACAGACAGACAGACAGACAGACACACAGCAGCTCGGAGACTGGGTGACTCACGGCTGGGAGCCGCTCTCTCAGCAGGTGGTGAGCCGTGAGGTTAGATAGAGGCAAGGCCTTATAACCAGGTAGAGTCATCCGGCAAATGTACCGCTCCGTGACGTGGTGCGTGATCGATCCAACGTTATCACGGGCCTCAAGCGCCGTATGCCCGTTAGCTTTTATGTCGTATTATTTTATATTAATTTTCTATGCGAGAGGAGATGAAGCATGCAAAAAGACCATTTGGTAGAGCAACTTTTTCCTACTGACGAACCAGCAATCGTTTTGTCCTCACTCCTTACCACTTGGCATACAGCCCGTCAAGCAAGTGGAGACAGATGCCTGATACAAATTATTAGTATTTAAAAAATCTCTAGAACTCCTAAAAACTCTCTAAGATATTAAAGTCTCTATAAACTTTCCTCTAGGAACTGACAAGAAATCTTTATATTTGAGGTAAAGTCTCTAATTGGTAACCTGGCTCAAGAAAGGGCCACACCTCTGACGTCACAAGTATTCATTGACCAATGCACTCTGAAGGGATGACACCCCCCTGGATAGAGGGAAACACAGCTGCTGGTGTCGTTAGGTCAAACAACGAGATCGCCGACTATGTGCGGACATAAAATGTTGGTCGGCCGTGATCAGTGATGTATAAATACTGCCAGGACGTTGTGCTATCTTGTGTTAGTAAAAAGGCTTAGTAGAAACCCTAGAAAACCCATCATCTGGCGTCAACAGGCCCAGGTGAAGCGGCGGGGTGTCTGGGTGCTGGGCGTGGGTGTCCGCGCTGCCGCCCAGGTAGTACAGCAGATCGATTCACCAGCGAAACATGGCGACTAAACGCCGTCATCCATACGTTATATGGTAGCATGACAGACAGCTATTCTTACATATATCATGCCTGACGGGACAGCCAGCTATTCTTACATCTAACGTGAGATGACCCAGTCGACAAGGAAAAGGACAAGACAAGGAGATGACCGAGTCGACGAAGGTTTGTGCCTTCAATGCAGACTTGTAGTTGTGACTGATTCTGATTGAATAATTATTTTTGATTGAATCATTCTTATTTTACGAGAACCATTCATTAATCGATTCACCTCCTTATGAATGATTCAATGAATCATTGATTGAATCATTCATACAAAGAAAATAGGGCGATTGAATCATTCATAGCACAATTAAATGATTCATTCTTGTTTGGGGGACAGCAGAAACTATACAAACGATAGCCCAGGCTAATAATAGGGAATCAAACTGAGTGGACACATGTCAAGGTCACTTTCAGCACCTTCATTTGGTCTGTAAACACCCTCATCCCGAATATATACACTGTTATTTGCACTTACGCATTGCGAATAATTTGGATTGAATCATTCATGAGTCATTCATTGGATGAATCATTCATGATTTATTCACGTAAGCCTGTGAATCACTGTGAATAATTCACCAGTGGTGATGTTGAGTGAATGAATCATGATTTGAATCATTCATGTTTGCCGGTGAATCATGATTGAATCATTCATTACAATTTGAATCAATCACAAGTCTGCTTCAATGTGTGCCTACTATTTGTTCCAGACTGGAATGGTCAGTGGTCGCCGGTCGGTGCCACTCGTGGAGGGCAGTGCCGGGTCTAGGCGGTAAAGCTTTGACTCACAATTTATATCAGTGAAGAGACAATGCACACTCAGATGATAGGAGTCCGCGTCCACTGTCCAAGCAATGGGCGGGATCTGCAGAGCGAAGGGCGCTGACCGAGGAAACGTTTACCTTCTCAAAGGTTCAAACTTAGCTGATCATGAAGCATTACATAGACGATAAAAATGGCTGTGCTACTGCTCAGTAGTCAGTTGAAAGCACGGTTGCGCTGTAAAGTATACAACTCTTGGCGAAAAGCCGTGGGTACCTTTACTAACATTTATTTGTATTTGAAGAATAAAAAAATGTTAGGAACAAGCCAAATATCTAACAAGTTCCGATATAGACTCTTGGTTCGATATTTGGCTGACATAAGCACACCAGAAATATCTTAAGACATTTCGGTCAAAGTAATGTAAAACAGCGTTCTTGCAAACATATGACTCGCTAGAAATGTGTTCACATTTCACAACCAATATTTTGGCCCGAAGACATTTAGTTCCAGGTATGTAATGTAATATATTTGTCACCAATGCAACTAGTTTGAAACTCCATTAACAGCTAACATAATTTCAGAACGCCTTAGAATGGGGGCAAACATACGCCTCAAACTTGACCGATTTTCATTCCGTCCTGCGTATGAATGAACGATCACTACACACCGACAGACAAACTCCACATCAGCAGTCGACCTGCCCCCGTCCGGCCGAGGGCGTGGCCGAACATCAGCCGACGCTGGTGACGTCACCAACCGACCGGGTGGGCGGGGGCGCCGTCCCCCTGCCCCAGAGCCAATATCCATTAGCGTTATAGGCGTGCAACACGTGAGAGCGCCATGCAGAGAGCCGGCTCCGAATCAGTCACTGCTGACATCGACACGGAAGCGGAGCGGCAGCAGGACTGGGTTCAGGCTCCGGACGGGGACAGCATCGGACTGAGGTCGTGATGGCAGCAATGCAGCGACACGCGACCAGCTGGACACGGGTGTCAACCGATCGCTGGCGCTGCCGTGTGGTCGGTCACATGGCCATTAGTTAACGCCACGGTCCAGTGGACCATAGTCCGTGCGACGCCAGTGTCCAGTGGACTATAATCCGTTATGAGGAAGGGTTTCAGAGTCGGAAATTGATGCGAAATCGAATCCGCCATGGATGGCCTATGTCACAATGTGTTGGAATCAACCCCAGGGAAAATAAAATCGGAAAGAAATTTGACTGAAAGAGTTGACAATATGTCTTCCAGAATGTCATTTCTACAACCTAATCCATCAATTTGGAGACAATGCCACCAATGCACCTGCGTGTTGGTCCCGCGTGTTGCGTGTTGCACCCGCTGCCGACTGTTGGTCGAATGTAGACCAAGAGGCACACGCGAGCGATCGCACGGACCATCATATGTCCCGGTCGACCCAGTTATTACTTATTAACGCCTGACCGGGACGGGAAAATGACCTCAGAGACACTACAGCAAACAGTCTCGTCATACGTCAACAGAACTGGCCTTGGGAAAACCACTGTTCCAGAAATCGAGACGGAAATTGAGGCGAGATGCGTGGTCTGATGAGTGACTAAGAGCAGAATATATGGACTAAGATGAATCAGAAGCGAACACTAAATGCTTATGTTTGGTATATAGACTGGTTGCCATGTGAAATAATGTTGTCCAATATAGTGTACTGGCCGAAAAACGTGAGAGAGAAACAAGGGATATGATAAGCTCGGTACGTCACATATCTTGTTAGTGTTACCTATAACCAAAGTTATCCCCCTGGATTCAGACCAAATGGTAGAATAGTAAATAATAGCACACGAGCATTCCTTGTAGTTTTCGCTCGGCTCGCCTCGTCCCGGCCGATCTTCCAGTTCTCCAGCCATCGTCCCCAGACCACAGCGCGGTGGTGACCTATCACGGGAAACCCGAGCGGTCACAGGACAGCACGGGACGGCACGCGCACAGCGCCGGAAGCGTCTCAACCGCCGCCGCCGCTATCGCCGCCTGCGCCACAAAGGCCGACCCCGCGCCGGCAGTGCCACCACGAGCCGGAGACATGATGAACTGAGAGATACTGAGGCTCTGTAGCGAGGTCAGGTCGAGGATGGTGACACCCACGAGCTGTCTGATGTCATGCAGAAAGTCGACTTTATTTGGGATGTGGGTCACGATGGTATGTCCGACATCTGTATAATGTTATGAGTGCCTTTGGAAACGAAACCACTGCTACGGTAGGGGCAAGAGGAAGAGTATACCCATTACTCAATAGCCGCATGCAATTCACATAACACAGGTTGAGTACGAAACGCAGCGCGGGGTTCAGTTCAAGTACCAAATGACCCGCGGATTCAGCTAGACCACAGGATCCGGACCAGCTTCCTGCCCGACGTGCCAAAACACATCGTCAGAGGTTGACGTCAGCGGTTGACTAAGGACAACAATAAGCTTCATCACTTTTGCAGCCCGTATTCTGTGTCCAGGAGGACAGCTGAGGGCTCAGTCACATCACCCATAGCACAAGTCGGCACGCTTTGTGCGCTGTCCGGCCATCCCATTGTGCCGGGAAACCTCACTCATTCATTCGTCTTCTTCCTTCCGGCGTGACTCAGCATCAGTCTGAGATCCCACAGCAGCTGATAGCTCCGACTGACCAGCAGCTGTCTGTCCGTGTGACCCGGCACGTGGCCACCGGCTATCACAGACTGCACGCACTGGCACGTGTCTCTCAGCTATCACAGAGGACACGAGGCACGTGCCTCTCAGCTATCACAGAGGACACGTGACACGTGCCTACCACTCACACAGACCGGACGGTTATAAAACTGCGTTCAGTGCGGACCTGGGCCTTGGACTCAGGACTGCATACAAGAACACAAGACCAGCGACGTTAGATCGCGACTCAGGGGTGGAGTGCAGTTACAGACCAGCGACGTTAGATCGCGACTCAGGGGTGAAGTGCACGATACTAGCGCCGTCTCCAAAAGGGTGGAGGAGGTATGCGCTTTTTACGAGCACATGTCCTGTGACGCTGTCCTGTGTCACTATATCCTTATGTGTCCTGAGACGCTCTTGGTGTCATGACAATGCCATTCAGTCGAAGAAGTGCATCGAAACCTTCCTGTAATATCTATCATGGGCTATGGAGATGAGAAGCACATCATGGAGGCAGGACAGACAACATATTATTTCGTGGTAGCATTAATTACATGTGACGCCGGCTTCGTGCTCCAATTATAGTCCACGCGCAAGGACGAATGAATTTTCGCGACACAATAGACTTTACTGGGTAGCAACAAAACACCTTTCTTTTAACCCTCGCCCTACGCGGACCTTATATCATCCTTCGGCCTACGGGGGGGGGGGGCTGACAGCCCCTCCCCCTGTTAACTTCCAAACCAAGCAACATAGAGCAAGGCACGGTAAGAACCAGCGTGTTGCCTGTCATAAGATAAATATAACAGTGTGCGATTTTTAGGTTTCAGGTCAATATGTGAAATTCAGGTCACAAAATACTTCCAGGTCAAGTGAATGACCTAAGATCGGCCACGTCCAAAAATAACGATTTTGCTCTGTCCGTTGTCATTACCAAAGTGAGGAGAATACATTATTTTGTTATCGTCAAAATGTTGGTCGTTGTATTAGCTATCTGGCAATATGTCGATTCCTCAGTCTGGGCCAGTTAATGACCTTCTTCCAAGCTCACGGAATTCTTCACAAGATGAGAAGTGCTATTGCGTTTCATTACAGCACAATAGCACATGTACACTGTACCAGGGCGCTAGTACCCTAGTAAGAGCGCCTTAAACGGCGGAAAGACGGACGAGTCCGAATAATCCGCCGTCAATTTATCACCCGACCAACGTGAGGTTCGTCCTGAGCAAAGCATGCATTGAATTATGTGTTCCTATGTTGTTGTTGTTGCCGTCGCAAATAGATCCGAACTAAAATCGATACTTTGAACGTCCCACCCAGTAGGTTTGAAGCGTTAATTTTACATTTGCAATATAAGCTTCATTTGTAGGCAAAAATTCATTTTGGTGGATGCATATGAATGGATTGATTGCGCTGTTACAGCTGCATCATTTTATCGATCTAGCAACCCTGTGGTTTTGAACTTACGGCGGTGCTGTAATAAGGAAATGGTTATAGAAGATAAGTCAATACAGAAATATTACAGGGCTAGATTTTAACAGCGACCATCGCATTAAAGCCTCAATTTTTGCATGATTGTAGAGACATTATCATTGGTCCTACAGTATTGGTGTTTGTTTCATCGCTCACGTCCCATAGTGCTGAAGCACATGATTTAAATTGTGAATATGTCATTAAAAACTATCTAATTTGCGCTTGTATAGGCAGTAACTTTTGCACGTTCCACGCGTCCGCTGAATCGACAACATTATGCATACGCCGGCGGATCGTTTTCTCTACGCGTCTGTGTTTGATTCGGTGTCTTACGGACTTTGGTTGCCGAGATATAGTCCGGTTATGCAACGATTTTTGCAGTTTAAATCTTCGTGACCGGAACAGGGTTGCACGTGCGCACGTGCAGTGTACCCAGAGTTGACCTGTGCAACATTGCCAGTGTGTGGCTCCAGCCACACACCAATTTAGCTTATAGGTGCCAGCCCCGTTCTGCAGCTACAGCAGATAATTACTTTCTGACACCCCTACGCGGCACGGTGTCACGCGGCCGTGCTACCCATCACATGAGGAACCAACAGTCAATAATCATAATTCATGCATGGGGCCATCATATGGCGAAGAGCCGCTTGTCAATCGGCATGCAGGTTCAAAAGAGATATAAGCTCTCACCAGCGTCGCGCGTCGGCCACGCCCGGCCGGGTGCCGCCCCGCTATATGTGAGAAATCTCGGTATTCAATGATGACATCGCTCCTGCGCTCTCGCGTCGCTCGTAATAAGCCTCCAAACGGAAGAGATACGAGAGACACCGTAAACGTGTAACGTTGCCTGCATAAAGAATTCCAACCCATGAGTAACTGTGACCTTCAGGGTTCAGATAAATGGCCCTTTGGCGGTCTGACCTGACCTTGACGAACATGTCATATGGCACGATCTAAAGTCGTATACCACTGCAAATTTGGGATAGGATGCGTATAATGTTGTACAGCTCAGCCACTGAAAATCTCACCCGCAAGAAGTGCGCCGCAATTGTACAAAAAATAATCAAAAAAAAAGCCTTCAGAAGGGGCTGTCAGCCTTCCCCCCGTAAGACGAGGGCAAGCAATGCAGGGCAAACCGTTAGGATAGAATGTGTGCTACGAAAACGTACAACGGATTTTTCACCCACCAATTAATTAAAATGGGCCCTTAGAAGTAGACAAGTGTTTCTCACACCTAGCATGATGATGAGACCTAACTTCGTGGTTTTTATTTTTCTTCTTTGCTTCTTGCCTCTCACATTAACCGAACAGCATGAAATGTCTCACTTTCAAAAGCCAAACGCAACACTAGAACTAAAAGAACATAGTAAGCAGTACTAAACAAGTGTTTGAGAATTAGAGCTGCAAAGTTTCACTGACACGTCATAAAAAATATCAGCACAGAGGTACCCGCCAGAAAGCAGTTTTGTTATAAATTAGTCCGAATGGTTGCAGATGCTTTCCGAGGTCACCGACACGCCGACTGGGAATATCTCAGCAAACTAAAGTGATTCTGGGGAATAAGTACATTGCTAAATTCAGAAAATATTCCTCAACAGACTAGTTCAAACAACCCACCATGACCACTGTGAGAGGCCACAACTCCCTTAAGCAGAGCTTGTTTGCGTATCCTGACCTCACCCACCCGATCGCGCAAGTCCTGTTTGTTGGAGAATTTATAGACGAAAGTTGTCGTGCCGCATACCGACACGGCACGCCCCGTCTGCTACGGTCACCTGGCACTTTGAGTCGACCGCTGCCCACCGCCCAGGACCCCATCAGAAGCAAAATAACGAGCGCCGAAATGACTCGAACCTGCGTTGCACTTACCGGGTATAAACTTAAGAGTCAAACGCTCTCCCACTGAGTTACAGGGCGGACAAAAATGTTAAATAAAAAAAATGGGCTCACAAACTATGGTATTGTTGCGTAAAATCTTCATCACTATTCAAAACATTGTACGCTGTTACGATGCTCAACAGCATACCAAATATGCGTGTACCTACCTCTTCTTTATATGCTTACTGTGGTTTTAGTGCGCGCCGACATCTCAGGTTATTTGCGCCCATTACCATACCTCTCCTTCATCGTTTATACAAATATAAATAAAACATAAAAAGTAAAATATATTTGGCTTAGATGTAAGGTCCGAACATATGAGATCATTGTATCTCAAATACAGCCACCAAAATGTTCAACGCCGTCTCGGCAAATACGCCACCACAAGAACATAACAAGTACTTACTAACTCCACAACCATTCACAGATTACGCCAACAAACGCAGGGCTTTCCTTTGCACAGTCCTATCACAAAGTATCACTGCACACCAAATGAAGTGAACACGGTATTTGTCCCATGGCACAGAACCATCTTGTTCATGTCATAGCATGACATCCCACCAAAAAAGAACGGTCTTTAGCCGCGAGACAACCTGAGCGTAATGGAAGATCGCAGTGAGGGTTACCATTCCCACGCATTGGCCTAAAAACACACTGTGAAACCTCTTAGGCAAGCCAGGCCTGATCTAACGATGTAATGGGAAGTGAGAGTGGCCATGTTCTACACAGCTCAGAGGTCTCCCTGACAAGTGGTAGCTGACCAATGTTCAGTAGTGAATACTTAAATAAAGAGGATGTGCTCTTATCCATAAATCACTAAGCCCACATCAAAGCGCAACAACAAAAGAATGCATCAGGGCCAGTATAGCTGTAGTCCTCCAAAGCTTTCCAAAGAACCCACCTGACTATAGTTATCTCATATCATGACCCAAAGACATTACGGACTTCAGATATCTCATATCATGACCAAAGACATTCCTGATCTCTCATGCTACCACCACACCAACTCTCCAGACACTGTGTGTTTACCTGGCTCCTCTCTGACTGCTGTCATGAGTGATAGCGTGTCTCCCTCTCAGAGCACCTGGTCCAGGACGGAGGTGACGGCGTGTCTCCCTCTCAGAGCACCGTTCCAGACGGATGGTGACGCGTGTTCTCCTCTCAGAAGCACCTGCGTCCGAGGACGGAGTACGCGTGTCTCCCTCCAGAGCCCTGTTCTGCAAAAGACGGAGGTGGACGTCGTTGTCCCTTCCCTCTGCAACAAACCTGGTCCAGGACGGAGTGGGGTGACGCGTGTCTCCCTCTCAGAGCACCTGTCCAGGAACGAGGGTGACGGGCTGTCTCCCTCTCCAGAGCGAAACCCTGTCCAGGACGGGAGAGATTGATGCGTGTTCTTCGCTGTCTCAGAGCACCTAGCAGGACGGAGATTGTCGATCGCGTTAGACCGCCCGTCCCGTACCGTGTAGAGGTGCAGGGGGCGCCGGTGGGCGTCCAGGCCACCACGCCGCGACACACGGGACGCTCTGTCCTCAGACGTGTGAGAGCAAGCGTCAGACAACTCCGCCAACAAGGTCGTCAGTCTGTAACAAAATAACATGAGACAGACAACGAGTATAGACAATCACGAATGCAGACAGATAGACGACGAAAGTCATAGACAGATCAGGTGTGCCAGACCAATAGACGACGGTCAATAGACAGATCAGTGTGAACAGACAGATAGACGGACCGGTCATAGACAGATCAGGTGTGCAGACAGATAGACGGACGGTCATAACAGATAGACGGACGGTCATAGACAGATCAGGTGTGCAGACAGATAGCGGACTTCATAACCAGATAGACGGACAACTCATAGACAATCAGGTGTGCAGACAGATAGCGGACTGTCATAGAACAGATCAGGTGTGCAGACAGATAGACGGAGCGGTCATAGACAGATAGACGGACGGTCATTAGGACAGATTCCGGTGGTGCAGACAGATAGACCGGACGGTCATAGAACAATCAGGTGTGCAGACAGATAGACGGACGCATAGACAGATTCAGGTGTCAGACAGATAGACGGGACTCATAGACAGATCAGGTGTGCAGACAAGATAGACGGGACGGTTCATAGACAAGAATGCAGGTGTGCAGACAGAAAGAACGGACGACCGTCATAGACAAGATCCAGATTGCAGACGAGATAGACGGACGGTCATAACAGAGTCAGCGTGTCAGACAGCATAGACGGGAGCGTTGCGATAACAGATCGGTGTGGAGGTGCAGGAGAGGGGTGAGAGAGGTGCAGGAGAGGGGTGAGAGAGGTGCAGGAGAGGGTGAGAGAGGTGCAGGAGAGGGGTGAAAGAGGTGCAGGAGAGGGGTGACAGAGGTGCAGGAGAGGGGTGAGAGAGGTGCAGGAGAGGGGTGAGAGGGGTGCAGACAGATAGACGAAAAGACAGTACACGTGAATGAAAGAGTAATACAATAAGGCAGGGCACGTGAGTGCGTCTTGACTGATTTGGAGGTGTTACATTTACCTTGCTTTGCTACATAATATTTTCCCGCTTGTAGGTACTTCCGGAATGTGGGAACTCATATTGGATATTATGTGTCGTTAGGCTGTCATGCAAATATCATCTGATGTAGAGGACGTTTTTCAGATGCTACCAATACAACTAGCTTTGTATGTCGAAGAAGCTATGCGGACGATGGTTGCGCTCGCCTCAGCTTTGTGTGGTCTACCCAATTCGGACTCATTTTGTTTTTCGATCCGCGTCCGGCTAAATATCGGCTAGACAATTTTTGAGTCGACTCAGCTATGTCGTATTCTTTCCAATCGGAGCTGTGTCAGTGTTGTGTCTAAATTGACTCACCGTCTCCGAGTTTAGCACAACCCTGCAGCCCTGAAGAGGCACGGGAGAAGCAAACTCGACAAATTTAATGTTAAGACAACGGTGACAGCATAAAAGGGCTTCCGTTGAGGTGGGAGTACGTTTTGATTTGTTCACATCGCTGATATCCACAGGACTAATTTAGAGCTCGGGAACATCGCCACATTCTGCCAGACTGACAGTTTTACCGTTTCACTTAGGCCGTCCGGCACAGTCTCTTTTCCAAAAGATGCGTTGTTCAATAATTATGCGACCTATTCCAGCAGGTGCGAATTGACCCAAGTTGTCGGCGTTCCCCCAAAAAGCAATGAACAAAGCACCTGTCCTAAACGTCTCGAGTGTGACGCCTGATTACGCTGCGCCGCAAAGCATAACAGTTCCTATCCCAAAGCATAGATGTCTCTCAAGTAGTGCGTCTGATACATGCTGTGCCGCATAGCTCAAAAGTTCAGATTCTAGCCCATAGATGTCTCTGAAGTAGTGCGCCTGATGCATGCTGTGCCGCACAACTCACTTGCCGCCCATTGACGCTTGTAGGCTGCAGATAACAGCATTCAGCAGTCCGTGCTTACGTGTTACTTCATGGCTAATATTTGTTTGCAGCCGAGGCAGAACCCGAATGAAATATAATTATGAATATTTACAATATGGGAGCAGATTTCCAGTTATTTCCAGCAGATTTTTTTTTCCAGCAGAGCAGATTTCCGGCAGATTTTCCGTTGATTTAATACGGCAGTGTTTTTATATTCTATTGTTTAATGTCCCTTTTTGTCATATATAACGCCCGATGATGTTCATCGATGAGTGAAACTGCAAATGCATTTAAGAGATATGTTCTGACCAGTCAATGTCATTTTCAAGATTGAAAATAAGTTATATGATACATATTACATAATATCCTATTATCATTTTGTAAGTACTTGTGTCCACTCCTTACATATTGGTAACTGTTTTTCTTTTTCATAATTATATTTCCTTACGTTCTACCTCCACTGCAAGTTGCCAACAATGAGGTAACACGTAAGCACGTACTGTTCTTATCTGCCCGGCAGCCTACCAACGGGAGATGGCTTTGTTCTGCGGCACAGGATTTAGCAGGCGTTAAAATTCAGAGAAATATATGGGCTGGAATAGGAACTGCAGAGCTTTGCGGCACAGCATGCTTCAGGCGCACTACTTCAGAGACATCTATGGACTGAAATAGAAACTGCTTAGCTTTATCACAAGCATCAGGGGAGCACCCCACTGTTCCCGACGGGCCGCGCGGTTGTGGCGGCCGCCTCTCAAAGGTGTTATTCAGTTCAGCGGAGGTTGCGCGCAAGTGTGTTGAGGGTGTTAGTGCTTGCATTCCCGGACCGTATCTCTCGGCACCACGAGTCGCACGGACGTCGGTACATGGACAGACACAGATGTGTAGCATAAATGATCGGTCGAGAGTATGCACGTGGAAAAATGATAAAAACATTTTTGATAAAACTATACAGTTGGAAGCGCAATCAAATCATCCATTATCCACCCAAAATGAATTAATTCTGACATACAGAAAGCTTTAAATGACAGGTTTAATCAACATGCGTCCGACCCCTCCATTCATAACACACAGCCGGCGCGGATGGGTCTATCTTTCGAAGATGGCGGCCGGCCGCAACCTCGCTCAGGCACCCTTGTCCCTTCCAGTTATATTTAGTGCAGTGCACTGCATGCATCAGGCGCACTTCCTTAGAGACATCTATTGGCTGGAATAGGAACTGCTAAGCATTGCGGCACAGCATTCATCAGGCGCACTACTTCAGAGACATCTATGGACTGGAATAGGAACTGCTGAGCTTTGCGGCACAGCATGCATCAGGCGTCTTTCTTGGGATGGGATGTATCTACTGGCTGGAATATGAACGGCTGAACCGCGTTTCACGGCATGCGTCAGGCATAGTTTGTTATCATCTTTATCAGTTTATACGAGTTGGAATAGGTGTCAATATCATGTAACAAACGCATCTTTTGGGAGAGAGAGCATGTGCCAGACCACCGTAAACGAAAAACGATATAACGATATATAAAGAATGATATGTAGAGGAGCGGACTGATCGTAATGCACGAAATACATGGTTCTTTCAGGTCCCGTCCTCTGGCGATGATGTTTTTCTGCCTACATGCAGATTTGTTCAATCGGAATTGACATTCCTTTTTGTTTACGTACGTGGTATCATACGCACCGTGAACCGAAAAGCAAAAACAGCACTGCATGTATTCTTCCGATGAATTATTTATGTACATAGGCTGCATATGGCCTGAGCTATCAGGCTCCTAGGCGAAGCACTACAAAGCCTTCCGCTACATGTTCTTCAAGCCGCCATAAGCTTCATGTCCACACAGAAATGTCAAATCGTGTTACCTGGCACCATGCCGGCAGCACCGGCTTGATCGAGGCCGGCGGGGCGCCATCAACGCCATCTATAGATGTCGCCACCGAGCCACAAACCGAGCTCGCTCGGGACGGGTAGAGAGGTACCAGGCCGAAGCCGGGGCCCAGTCTGGGTCTGGGGCGCTTCCATCCACACACAGCTCACATGTTAGTTAGTCACACACAGATAATTAAAAACAACAAATGTTAATATTACGTATCAATCATCAAGCGAAGAACATACGAGTACTCCGGTGTTAACCAATGACGACGACAGAGAAGGGTACCTGACCACAAGGACAGCACGTTACCATAAAAAGGTACAAGAGAGAGAAGTACAATAGAGAGAAGAAGTGCGGAAAATTAGTACCGGTTTAGAAAAGATGAGACACTAGAGCAGATTAGCCGTCAATGGACCATGACAGAGAAGAAGTTGCATCTTCTCACCGTTCTGTCATACATCGGCTCGTCCACGGCCCGCTGGGCGAACGTTGGTGAGCGGTCGGCAGCCACCTTGATGTACTCGCGGAGGCGGGTCGTCAGTCCGGTGTCTCTCAGCTGCAGTAGGTACGTGTCGGGACCCTGCTGGTAGCTGTGGGCAGGGGAAGGAGATGTAGATGCCGCTCTGGGAATCTCATCGCGTGAAATATCGCGTGAGATATCCAGCAGCTGCAGTGTAAATCAGTATACTCACCGCGGTGATTTTTAGTGTTTGTCGAGAACGGAAGCAGGTTATCTGACGCTTAAGAACTACTCGGCTTTGCTGATCCACTCCCAACCCTCCTGCACTGGCTAACTCCTTTATTCATGCTCTTCTCTTACATCAAAATTGAGCTGGTTCTCTGAAGCCTCCCTTCCTTCCCTACCGACTGGCCTGCTCCCTCCCTCCCTCCCTCCCTTCCTCCCTCCCTCCCTCCCTCCTCCCTTCCCTCCCTCCCTCCCTCCCTCCCTTCCTCCCTCCCTCCCTCTCTCCCTCCCTCTCCCCTCACTACTGACTGGCTCTCAGCTCCGATCCACTCCAGCTGATCGTCCAGCGGCGGCTCGCCGTCCACCTCGTCATCCGACTCCTCCAGCTGTGACGGCGCCCACTTCTCCTTCCGGATGGGCTCCGGGGAGGGCGGCGGCGTGTAGACCACGTCCGGAGGGTACACCATCTCACTAGGGTGCTCAAACGCCGAGCTCAGAGGCCGCCGACGGAACCAGGTCTGACAGCCGGCGTTACGATACCACGCCCTGGGATGACAGAGGGTCAGTTGGGTCACACATTGGGTCAGTCACGTAGTTATACAGAAATTGTGCTTTTGCTCGAGAGCTGTTGCAATTTTACAAGTAATTACAGCAGTTGCTGAGGCGCAAAAGAAGCTAGTAGGCTTGTGTGCGACATTTTTTTTTCTAGCACGCATGTGTTCTTTGTTATACATTTATCACGAACGTAACCAAATTACTCGTGCAATACAAATGCATATGAACGAGAAGTAGTGCTGCATCTCAAATTCAGATAATCAGTTCTCCAATGCAAATGCATAATTCAACAAAGGCGTTTTGCAAGAGACTCATCACTACGTTGTGCCTTCCTTATATAACAAAATGCAAAGACTGGGTGCAGACTAGCCACTGTGTAGACGCCCCCTGAATGCACGAACGAACTGACCTGAACTTCTCCAGGTAGACCTTGAGCCGATCGGTGGACCTGTCTTTGACTGAGGTCGGTGTTCGATCAGCGAACTTCAGCCACGGATGTTTGAGTGCAGCCTTGACGTCCGGACGGCCGGCAGCGGAGAACACGAGCAGCTTGGAGATAAAGTCCTTGGCCTCGTCAGAAATCTCGGCGAAAACCTCCAGATCGTACTGCATTTCTCCAGATCGGATTCGCTTCAGCGTGTCGCGATCCGTCTCCCCTCTGGCGACAGTTCGGGGGGGGGTTGATATAAGGCAACGGGACCGGTAAAGCAGTTAAATAACATTGTTTCAGGTAATCTTTCAACATAGCACTGATCATTCGTGTTGATTACTAGATGCGGTAAAACTATAATAAGCAAAACTCAGATTTTGCATTTAAGCATAGGATACTTAAGTTAAACTGGTGCTAGCAGAATGATCATCAAGAGCAATACAAAACCGTGGACGTGCGTGCATCAATGGGACGTCTTACAAAATAACTACGATTAAAATATTACGAGCAAATAACAGTAGTTATACACCAGGAAGGTACAAACGCATTGTGTTACGAACCGGAAGGGAGATGTTCCGGAGAGCAGCAGGTAGGTGATGACTCCCACGCTCCAGATATCGGCCGAGAGACCGACTCTCTCTCCGTTCACCGCCTCCGGTGCCACAAACTCGGGCATACCTGGAGACAAGACGCGGGGTCAAATCTCCGCTTCCGGCGCCACAAACTCGGGCATACCTGGAGACAAGACGCGTGGTCAAATCTCCGCCTCCGGTGCCCCAAACTCGGGCATACCTGGAGACAAGACACGTGGTCAAATCTCCGCCTCTGGTGCCACAAACTCGGGCATACCTGGATACAAGACACGTGGTCAAATCGAAAAGGACGACGAGCTGCACCGTCTTGATACATGCTAGATGGGTGTGGCCCGGTTTGCCTTTTCCATTGTATGAAACAAGGGAGAGTCAAAATATAATGTATTTAGCATATACTTATACTGTAGGTATGCATGCGATAGATATCAGTATTGAATACGAGACTCCATGCCAGTGCACTACTCTGATGTGTTCCCCAGCGAAGAAGGAACACACTGCTCGAGAAAGCCAAATTAAAGTTACTTCTCCAAATAAGATCGCAAAGGAGCGTAAGCGGACGGACGCCTACCGTAGTCGAGCCGCTCAGGCCTCTCGGGGTTGATGTGGCGCGCCAGACTGAAGTCGATCAGCTTCACCTCGTCACCACCAGGGCGCGAGAACAAGATGTCGCCGGGCTACAGTGGGCGCGGGTGATGGGGGCGTTATGATGACGCATGTCACATACAAATGTGAAATGTAGTCACGGTTCTGAGGCTGTGTTAGAATAACGCAAAGTGCGCTGTAAAACGGGAGAGTGGCTCTTGAAAAGTTCGCTTACAGAACATGATTTCCTATTATTTATAATAAAGAAGATAGTCTACCCGGAAGTAATCAACCGCAAAGTTAAGCTCGCTATCAATTCAAGTAATTAGCATCTCAACTCCAGCTGAAATAGTCACACAGCACCACAAACCTTCCCCCACCCCCCCCCCGGTCGCCACTTGCTGTCACGTACGCGTCGTCCCAGATGGGCGATGTGCTCAGGTGGCATGCTTGCACGTCCCCAAGCACTGACAATGACGCTAGCCACATCCGACTCGTTGTAGGTCGACTCACGGCAGAGCGCCTCGATCACCTCGCCACCACTACACAGCTCCTGGACCAGAATCAGCTGACGCGGAGACTCATACGCGTCGTACAGCCGAGCCAGCTGACGGTCTCGCAGCTGGTTCATGATCCACATCTCGCTGTTCATGCTCAGACGGTGGTCGCCCTTGCCGTTCATCGCCTTGGCGGCGAAACTGCAGCCTGGGGACGGTCGATTGTTAGAGTGGGGAACTGAGCTGTGGACTGCTGCCTGAATCGGCTGACGGCTGGTACGTGCTTTACGTATAGGGGAGCTAATAAGTTCGACCATGTCCACCAGTCCTCCTGTAGCCAGGAGTGGTCACAGAACGTGAACTGTCCATGACACTCGGCAGTTCTCCGTCCAGATGGTTTAACAACTCGACAGTTTCTTCTAACTGGGTTATAGGCTGTACCGCAATACACACTGTGTTGCGGTGCAGCATTTACAAGAACCGGTTTTCATAACAGCCTGGAGGCAACATTAACAACGCACTGAACGCATCATATTTTCAAAATTCGTATTGAAATATGATGTCGACACAATTGACCATACGAGAACACGTATATCACAAGAAAAAATAGTTACATGCTTCTCAGATTTATTGTTACGACATGGCTGTACACTTATTCACTTTCAAAAACATGAACAAGTATGAATATTGAATAATCGCCAGTTATTATTATCTTCATTATCAGTAACACTCCATGTGATGCATCCATCTCAATCTCTACGGCGGTGGATCTCACCGTTGGAGCGCTGTATGACGTGGTACGTGGCCGCCTGGGTGCCCCGTCCTAGTTCCTCGCCAATGTCGCACAATTCCTCGAACGCCTTGTTGCGCGGTTTGACCGAGCGTGCGGGAGAGTACGATATGTAGTTGTAGAGGGCGGCGTCAAACTCCACGTGCAGCATTGCCTGAGGAAGGGGGAGCGACAACTGCCGTTAGAGCTGAAATGGCTGATGTGGGTTATCAGCACGTACCTTTAGCTTTACAGTCATCAATGTCTCTCGGTTCTGCTAAATATACTTGTTTTCAGGTAACACCACTCAAAAATCGACCAAAACTTGCTTCACGACATGCCATCTTTTATATTTATGATAATCTGAGCTTCTGCTCAGTTTCCGCCAATGTTTCCGCCCGTCTGTCTGCCTTTCGTAGGCAGTGGTGGTGCCTGCCTTACCGAGTTGGTGGTGTCTGCCTTACCGAGGTGGTGGAGTCTGTCTTACCGAGGCGGCGGTGTCTGCCTTACCGAGGTGGTGGTTTACCGAGGCGACGGTGGTAGCGGTGGTGCCTGTCTTACCGAGGCGGTGGTGGTGGTGGCGGTGGTGCCTGCCTTACCGAGGCGGTGGAGCCTGCCTTACCGAGGCGTTAGTGCCTGCCTTACCGAGGCGGCGGTGGTGGTGCCTACCTTACCGAGGCGGTGGTGGTGGTGCCTGCCTTACCGAGGCGGTGGTGGTTCCGGCTGGTGTAGTGGCGCTGACTGAGTACAGCCCGCCGTCCCGCGGGATCAGACAGCCGTTTATCAGCAGGATACAGGTGTCCGGCTCCCGCCACAGGATGCGCACACGTTTGTCCTTCTTCAGAGGCTTCCAGTTCTTGTACCATTGAATCTACAAGGGTACGCGGGTGGTCACACAATTGCTGTAACTACATAGACCGTCCCGCAATACATGAATCATTGCGGAACAGCATGTTTTTTAGCTATGGAAAATCATATATTTGCATTTTTGTTTGGTGTGTTTGACTGTACCGCAATACAGGGATCATTGCAAAACAGCATTACGACAGCATTACGACAACAGCAGCATTACAGTTACGACGACAAAGTGACGACATTTTGTAGTCTCTGACTGAGCGCGACTTGCGGTGTCGGTTTAATATTTTCCAGTCAATTAATGCTTTCTTGGTTCCCCTGAAACTTTGATAAAGCTAAGCTTGATTATTTCCTGTACCTGCGTGTCAACTAGTGATGTCATTGTCTCAAAATTTCCTGACCAAACCAATCCAATACCGAACGGGAGGCATTTTGGCTGACCGAAAATTGACCGATTTTGATTGAGGCCAATAATGTCCAAGATTTGACCGATTTTCAAATAGTATAATTATTTATACACACTGGCAAGAATAGCTTTGTTTACATCATAATTCATAAAACGTACACATACAGTTTAAAAAAACATTATAATTGTGAAAAAGAAACTAAATTCATTTGTAAAGCAAAATAGTAGATGCCGCAAGCAACATTTACATTAATTCATTGAATTTCGAGCAAATAGTGTATCAATTTGCTGTATATAAATAAGAATGCGTAAAAATATGAAAACAAAAATAAGCTGACCGAAAAGTGTCCAAAAATTTGTCAACCTGACCGACCAATTACCAAATCGGTCACACAACTTTTTCGGTAACCAAAATTTTGGTAACCGATTGACACTATTTGTCTTGATTGATTGATTGTCAACCAACATCTTCACATACTGAATCGTTCTGATAGTGTTACGTCGTCCGATCCCTCAGCTGACCCACCTGCGGCATGGGCACTCCGGTGACGCGCGCCTCGAACCTCGCCTGCTCCCTCTGCATCACCGTCGTCTCCTCGGGGTGCTGCAGGAAGCGCGGAGGCTCGGACATGCGCAGAATCACCTTCTGACGCGCCTCGCCGTACTTACTGGTGCAGAGCGCTTCGTATACACCCTGGTCCCGCTCCTGCATACTGCCGGACACGCACGGGTCGCAGGTCAGCCGTCAGGTCAGAGGTCACCGGCCAGGTCAGTTCGAAGTTCGGGTCGGGTGAGGTCTAATGCTGTTCCTTATGACACCACATACGACAACCTCCTCTGTCATTCGTTGCGCTGTGTCTGTGATTAATTGGAGGTTATATGGCGCGAAAGGGCTTTCGGGATTATTAATCCGAAAACAGGTGAAACACAATATCACATGAATATCTCAGTAGACCATTGCGAGGACTCCAAGATGACAGTTGGTTGGCCCCGTCTGACCAACCTGTTGATGAAAAGTGTCAGCTCCCCGGCGTTGTTGTAGGAGCAGCTGAACCTGTCGGCCATCTCGATTGTCGTGTTGTTGAAGGTGAAGCTAAAGTCCGGCATCGGGAAGCCGAAGATGTACCAGCGGAGCCTCGCGTCATGGCCCTTGACGCCGTACTGCATATTGCTCTCCTGACGCAGGAAACTGCAGAGTTTGCAGAGGTCAGGTGGAGGTGAACGAGATCAGGGGATGTTGCAGAGGTAACAGAGGTCAAAAGGCTAGGAGCTCGGAGATATTTGATTGAGATTTATAGGCATGATAGAGGACAAAATGAAGGAGTAAGACTGGTAGGATGTATTTCGGTTAGGATCAGTCATAGATTTACCAGTGAAGAGCGAGTTAAGAGTTTAAATTGGTAAGCACTGAAATGAATACTAAATACGAATAAGGAATATGCCAATAACGATTTAATGTGTAAATAAGGAATATACCAATAACGATTTATTGTGTAAGTAAGGTCAAAATACTGTTTCCACAATGTGGTGTAGCCAACGTAGAGGCAAATGTAAAATTGGAAATTAGTTACATATATGAGCGAGTTCAAACAGGCGCATATTCACAAGCCCAGTCACACAGTTAACAATTCGCTCATTTGTCATGCCATGAAGAGAGCACACCATATCACCGCTCTGAGGTGATTAATACATTATGTCAGTATCTTACAGCATGAAACTCAGAAACGATTCACAGCATAGTTGTAGGACGTAAGTGCAAAGAGACACACTTAAGTACAGAGTAGCACACTTAAGCACTATTTAGAAGCACTGTTCCATTGAGTGTGTAAATGCGTGCAGTTTATGAGCAGTGAGAGCACCGAACACATATCAGACAAGATGAGCTTACAATAAGTAACATAAAATGCGAAAAAGCGAATGATTCGTCACAAATTAAATGTACGACGATGACGTGTCTCAAGGGACAATACCAACAGAGAGCTTAGATGCATCCATCACGTTATTTTGGACAGCGTCTACACTGTCTAGAGCAGCAAAACATACCTACCAGGAAACGCAGAAGATTTGTGTCGAGGAGTGAGAGTTTTTCGTTCACTACGATAATGCGTTGGTGAAGCATTTGCTAAACGAGCGCGATGGTATGTATAGCTGTGATATCCTGAGTAGAGTTTGTGTGTTTGTATTGCAGCTGTTGGGTGGTCATCCCTTTCGTCATGTAAAGCGGGCCGTCGATTTCGTGTCGTTTCTTGGAAATGGGGCCTGATACTGTTGAAAAGCTTTGGTGTCGTGTCCTCCAGTCGTAAGCATTGCACAGGAGTGGATCTATGGGAGCGCAATTCAGTCATGTCCTCTCAAAACAAACGTCAGAAATCGGAGCAGACTGACACATTTCCTGATACAAAATAAAATCGAACAGCTTTACTAAGGAAAGTCTGTTTTAAATTAGCTATCAATGCATAAGCAAGCAGAATCCGATGGGTTTTCAGAATTATGTGAGACTTTTTGGACTTTGCTCCCCCCCTCCCACACACGAGTGGCTCTCCAAACTAACCTGTCTTGGATCGCACTTGACGTTACAGATAACCGATTCTTGTTTTACATTAATTGTACTAAGTTGTGAGAATTACTGAAGCATATTATCAGATTTTGAGCGTAAACTAGAGCATTATGACTGAAGGCGTCTGTCAATTAAAACGGTGGACATTTAATAATTTTGTTCGCACTGATCAACTAATCCGCATCAACTGAGTGTCAGCTGGACCCCCGGTTCCGCTTCACGACGTGTGACACTATGTCACTCGGCCTGCATGTTTCAGGTGAACCACTTATGTAAATAAACCGAGTGCGCCATCTGAACTATATCAATCGTGGCAACTTAAATACCTGCCACGGGACGATGGGTGTCAGGTTGACCCGTCACCTTGACGACGAGTGACAACAAAATCAAACGTGTTAGCTGACTTTTCTGCGCAAGCTCAGTAGCTCAACTGGATGTATAATACGCATTCGACTAACGTTGTTATTCGGGGAGTAATTTCGCTAACGACTGACACCGTCCCCGGAGGATGCCCATCAAGATTACGGCGGAGGCGGACCGCCATCGGAATCACCCTGAACAGGAAATGAGTTGCAGCAGGTATAATTGATCGTGACACTAATTTGCCCGAGGTCTTCGGCTGGCAGCAGGTCGCGGCATCTTAATTGAGTGAACCGTCAGCGGCAGTGACGGATCGGTGGATCGCGATGACGGAGACCTGGTCGTCTAATGATGGTGATGACGGTGCGGAACGCTGACCGATGATGGGCGTCACTGATGTGTGCGATACTCTGGATCAGCGCCGTATTCGTCACACCCGCATTCTCCGTTTGGTGGCCGATGTTGGTCAGTTCTGGGCTGGGATGTGGATTATGAACTGAGTGTTGTGTTGTGTATGAGCAGTTTTAGATTGGTGCAGCTACGTTAAGGGCGCTTATGAAACTGTTCAGCTGTTTGGCTTGTCTCAGATAAAGGGAGAGGCTCTTGAGACAGGATTGTGGCGAATCACGACGGGCTCAAGTAATTTGCGCATTACGTACTATTCTATGAAAGCGAAAGCTTTAGTGTTAGAAGTTGTAAAACAAACGCGAAATGACATACGTCAAGAAGCTTGAGTTCAGAGTGAAGGAGCAACAGTGAGTTGAAAAGTTGCGTAGAAGCTCGATCCTGTAGCTCGAGGATCCTGTTCCAGTGCTATGCAGTGTTAGCGGAAAGTACAGACATTATCCGAGCGGACGAAGCAAGACGAGGTTTAGAGCGCACAAGCAGCAGAGAACAGATCAAATCGCCCGTCGAGACATGCCCATACCTTCTGCTCGTGTGTAATCTCCTTCGCCAGAGGCGTGCGCGTGTAAGCTCTGTGACAGACGGCTGTGATGCTAAACGGTGCAGCGCTACTTTTGACGGAGCCTTTCGATGCTCTTTCAGCGTTGCGTCGGGAAATTTAAAGACACGAATGAGCATGGGAGTTTATTAAACTACAGTTGGTTAAGTGACTCAGGAATATTAGTAAAGGTACGCATCGCGCGATAAAAAGTCAGCCTTTCGCCTGGCAAGTTGGCGTAACAGAAAATCAAATTAGACTTGCACCAGCGTGCCGCGCAGGAGTCGAACACAACCAGAAGGCAGGGCTAGGCGCTTACACTCATCTGTCTGTCGCGCGCGACCGCCGGACAACGCGTCACCGCAGACGCGACGTCACCGCGAAGACATGACGTCACCGACGACATGACGTCACCGCAGGCCTCCGTCGGGACGTCAGCGGCAGCTCGCTACTCCAAACAGCACACACACACGCACACACACACACACCCGCATATCTACGGCGGCGCCGCGCGAGTCGCGGGCGACACGCCGCCTCTCACCCCCAGAGTCCTTGCTCGACGGAGCGCTGGCCGCACCGCGCTCTCAGACGTCGGCGGCGAACCGGCTCTCCCAGTCCCGCACCGACGACGTGTCCACGCTCTTGACCGGCTTGGCGACCGGCGTGCTCTTGGTGTCCTTGACGGAGTGACCGCGGCCGCGCAGGTGCCGCTCCAGCTCGCCCTGCCAGTCGGGGGTGACGGTCGGCACGGCCGAGACGTCGCGGTTCCTGTTGTTGAGCAGCTCCTGGTGCCGCTCGCGTCGGTCCTGGTACTCCCGGTCGCGACCGCTGACTGGAGAGCGGGTGGCGCGGACGGACCGTGCCGGCGTCGCGCTCCAGTCGCGCGTACCCAGCAGGCGTGGCTGCCGGCGCAGGTACGGAGTCATGTCGTCGTCGTCGCTGTCGTTGGCTGCGGCCAGCAGGGACGCGGTGCGCGTGTGGTGCGGCACCGGCCGCCGCCGCGTCCGGATCTCCAGGTCGTCATCGTCCTCGTCGTCGTCGAGAACGGAGGCGGCGCGCGCGTGGCGGCTGGAGCCGACGGCGCGGCTGTACGTCGGCGGCGCGTCGTAGTCGTCGTCGAGCACAGACGCGGCGCGGGAGTGGTGACTGGGCCGGGTGTAGAGCGACGGTGACGGCGCGTCGAGATCGTCGTCATCGCTGCCGATGATTTCTGCGGCGGTGCGGGACGGCATGAAGCTCCTGGTGGCCCGGTCGGAGGTCCGCAGACTGCCGAGGGTCGACCGCGGCGGGTCCCGGTCCTCGTCATCGTCCCAGCGCCGATCGCTGAGCCTCTCGCTGACGCGCTCACTGGCGCGAGGCTTCATGAAGCGCGCCATGTTGCGGGTTTCCAGCCCGGCCGCGCGCTTGAAGCTTTTGGCGGCCTCCTCCATCTGTTTGACGCACCGCAGCGCGCCGATCGATGGTTGGAGCCGTTCGTCTCCACTCATCCCGTTGCAGGACACGCGCGGGCGTCGCCGCGGCGGGACGTCCCGTTCCCGTCGTTGTGAGCGGACGAGCCGCGCCGAAGGCGGCAGGGTCTCCTGGGGCGCGGTGGTGCCGCGGCTAAGAGGAGGGCACACGGGTGGGGGATGGAATCGGCAGGGAACGGCAGAACGAGCCGCTGTGACGCCAGCCGGGCGTTGGTGTGCGCGTCGGGATCGAACGGTCGTAGCGCCAGGAGTCGTCCTCTTCACCACCGTGGGCGTCGCGTGACACCCCATTACTGTGGTCATCGCCAGGGGCGGTTAGAGGTGGGACGGGCGGGCTGAAATGGTTAACGTCAGGTGTATCCGGTCGGTGTCAGGCTAGAGAAAAGTATGATGGGTGAACGGTCCAGGTGAGCACTACAAGCACAGAGTTCTCAGAGAGCAAAGAGTCTACGTGCTTAAAAACAGCCAAGTAATTGAAACAGAGTAAAAAGATGTGGATTTTCAATATATGAAAAAAAACATCGCGTTCAGAAAAGCATACCATTAATAGACGTGTGTAAAACTTAAACCTTAAGATTCAGGTCCAGTCTAGTTTCATCACTTAACGTTATCGAGGAACATATTGGATGGAATATCATTTTAGCAGAGAATAAACATGATTCACAGCTCACGGCATAAAGGCAGCGGAGCTACTGAGATGGTTGCGGCCCAGTTTGCGCTGGGAACTGGATTATTCATCAACTACCGGCATACCCATCTAAATGAGCATAACGTTGATAATACAGCCAACTCACGTGGGCGGGTGACCCTTGCCGCTAGTGTGCTTATCCATGTCGAAGCCGCGTGGGAAGAGGGGAGAGCTGTCTGGTCGGAAGGTGTCACCGGTCGGCAGACAGGGGTTCTCCGGAGGCGGAGGAGGCACCAGTCCAATCCTGATCCGGCAAACATCGTGTGAGTAACAAGTTGAAACACAAAACAAAGAATGCACTGACCAAAAACGTCGCCGGCTAGCAAAGACTTCATTGCATCTAAAAGGTATACTAAAAAAATGTATTTTTGGGTGATGACCAAGCAGGCGCGCTCTGTATTACATTTTTATTTATCTCCTTTTTCGAATCCGGCGAAAGGGAGTGCACGTCCTGAGAACTGCATGCATCATCGTATAAATCAATATTTAAATCATAATTTGTTGACTGTGAAAGGCTTCACGGTGCGAAGATTATGTCCCGACGTAACATGAAATGTACTTAGTACATCAGTTAACTTATAAACTTTCATGCGCATTTGTTTGCTGAAAGTCAATTTGTTTTGCTGGGATGCGTAAGGTACCAATGAGTAAATACATTTCAATCGTGGCAGTGGTTGCAAAGTCGTTAGCTTCCGAAAAGCGTCACATACGGCCGTGTCGGGCCGAGCCGGGTCGAATGTAAATTTGTCTAGTAAGCTGACGAGAAACCGCACGGGCGCTTCGTAGCCGCTCGGTAATTACGGGATTTTTAACAATTACGTAAATGCCCCTCAGCCTGTTTTCCCCAACAGCGTGAATACCTGAACAAATTGTCTATTATGAGCGATCAGCTGGATGCCACACTTACCTGTGCGCGATGATGTGCGGGGACGGTTCGCTGGCTCCGTGCTTGTTCTCCACGATAACCCTGAATTTGTAGTCACATTGCGGCTCCAGACGTTTGATCTCCACCGAGCAGCCACGGACACCTGCGGGCAGACAGACATAATACAAACATCTTAGCGGGAGATATCGACAACATATTGGCTAGGGAAGAAGTTAAGTTAAAGAAGAAGTTAAGTGAACGTCTTGGTTCCGGAAAAAATGCACAGAACTAAAATTGCTGTCGCAAATGCAATGTCGTTCTTACGGAGCTTAATACCTAACAAAATACATCTATGAGTCAAAACACTAGCCGTTTTCACGATGGATTATTTTGCGCGAAATGATTTAAAACATTTTAAAATGTTTTAGTAGTAGCCGCTTTCACGATGAACTAATTTGCGAAAAAAGATGTTTTAACCCTCGTCCTACGGGACCATAGGGCGAGGGTTAAAACATTTCACACAAATAAGCCATCGTGAAAACGGCTACTATGCAGAGTCTGATGGATAAGTAGTGGCATGGTAAAGCTCTCATCCAGTAAGTAAAACTATAATCATTTAGCAAACAGCAACACCATATTTTCATGTCTGTTCAATGTCCGTACCAGTATTGATGACGGCAAAGCCTCCCTCGGGCAGTTTAGCCATCTCCACGGTGTAAGAAGGAGGAATGTGTTGACCGGCAGCCGGAGACGGTTTCCATGACAACGTCAGCTGGTGGTCCGACATCCTGTCAGCAAAGACAATACAACACACGAACTTAAATCTCTCGATATCACATTCTAAAAATAAAAATAAAATAAAGCTCTGTGGTGACATGGAAAGCTCCGCTCTACCACCTGGGCTCTGGAGGCCGTACTGATGACCAGTAGGCTTTTGAGTCTCCAAAACGAGAGACTAGAATACGTCTTACACAACACATGGACTATGCAAACAAACTAGTTCCGTACCTGGATACGATGGGCGGGTCGGCCAGAGGCATCGGGATGCCAGACTTGAGCTGTCTCTCCAGTGTCAGGTACTGGTCCTTCAGAGGCTTGGTGGTAGTGTTTTCAAACGCTGCAGGCAAATGATTACGCGTCAATAGAGCAATGGTAACACAGAAACTATAACACAGAGTAGCATGTTATCTTTCCTGTTTATTTAGCAAATTATAAGTTATATTTGATATTTGACAAGTTTTATTAGTTATAATTGATTAATTTCATAAGTCTAAAATGTATGGATCTATAATAATAATTGTCTACAAATTATCTCACCAAGCACATAATCCCACCCACGCATCCGATCCCTGTCGGTTCACGTACAGTCGTAGGTGAGGTCTGACTCGCAGGCGACCTCTCCCTCGCTGTTCCGGATCCTCAGCCGATACCGGCCGGCGTCCGTCTCATCCACGGTACGCAGCGTCAGCCGCACCAGACCTGAGCCATCATTCTCCACCACGATACGGTCACTGTCCGAGACAGTGGTCAGGTCAGGTCAGGTCAGCTTAAGTAGTACGGTCGAAACAGGCCATGTACGGTAGCTACAGACAGAGTGTAGCCAGTGCGCTCATGATCTCAGAGAACGTACACATTGTGTGAAGAAAGAAAAAATATAGAAACGTTAAATATGCTTCTGTTTGGCATGTACACCCACTGCAAGAGAGTCACCTGCGTCGTACCTGGGGTAGATTCGCACGTCGTTCCTGTACCACTCGCACTCTGGCTCCGGGTTGCCGGCCACGCAGCCGGTAAACTTGGCCTGCATGCCGGGGAACACTTCGCAGTCGCCAATCGTCTTCAGGAACAGGGGAGCTTCGAGCTTCCGTTTCCGCTCCCTAGGTGTCAGCAGTGTTGGAGGTTAGACAGACCCCAGCGAGATAGTGTGATCAAGCGGCCAGTAAAATCACGACTGTCTGCCAAAACAAGCTATTCAGAGTCCGGAATGTTTAAACTGTTTATGCTGTATATATTGGATCCATTTGGGCATACATAAATTGTTTATTAGAATTATTTACGGTCCAGTGGAACTTTTTTACTGCAATTCATAACATATCAACCATTGCTCACCAACTTATAACCACTCTCAAATTAATCCATCACAGTTTTCTCCCTATACACCCTGCCTCAATCACCAGCCCACTATTTCCCCGTCCTCTTAACTCACAGTTTCTCCACCACCTGCAGAGTGGCGCTAGTGTCGGCGGCTCCCTCGCTGTTGGTAGCGCGGCACGTGTAGGTGCCCGAGTCCTCCTCGGTGCAGTCTCGCACCGACAGCGTGCACGTGCATGCCTCCTCGTCCCGGCGGATCTTGTACTTCTTGGACGACTTGAGCGGCTGGTCGTTGAACAGCCACTGCACCTCCGGCTTCGGGAGGCACGTGGCGCGGCAGGAGAACTTGGCGTCCAGCGACGGTACCTGGCAGGTGCAAACCGACCGAGCCGACCGTCAACAGCGATCACAAAGATGACGCATCATTGTTTTATCCTTTGATTATCGTTTATACAGTTGATGCTGGTTCGTAATATATATTAACGGGGATCGCTAGGCCCAACCTGACATGACCTGACCTGACATGACCTTACCCGACCTGACCCAACCCGAGCTGACCCGATCCGACCTGACCCAAACATGACCTAGACCCGCACTAACCTGCTGCATGTCAGAGAGCTTTTCTGCGAACTGCGGCACCGTGTAGACCTTGTTGATCTTGACCTTGACGGCCGAGCTGATCTCACCCAGCTTGTTCTTGATAGTGATCTTGTACATTCCAGCGTCGGAAGTCACTGCTGGCTTGATGGATAGCGTGGCCTGCCAATGACATCATGACATCACCGGTGGGAACTCGCCAGGAAGTCAGGCGTCAACAGCGTATCGTGTCGATATCTTAAAGCGATCGTGAGACTGGAAGCACCTCGGTGACAAGTTACCCAAATAATACACTGTTACGGAAAGTCCCATAGGTGGATGCTGGTTAGTAATAGGGATATGGAAATGGTGATATATAAATTTTGTCTGGGAGTGCCTCCGTATCCACATTACCTTGACACCTGTCCGCTAAGACAGAAGGTCCAATTTAGACAAATCGATAGAACTTTAAATGACCAATGAATATTTTTCATAGACAGCAGAAACCGGAAAGTACACGAGAAATAAGTTTCACATGCTTTCGTCATGTTTAAAGAGATAATCACATTTTTCTACTTGGAGCTCATTGCACAGATCAGCATTCTCGTACAACGTCAGCGAGCAGTTTGGTCTGCTCCTTCGCTCAAACGCTATTCGCCAGCGTTTAACGACAGAGCCGAATTTTACCGACCGTTGGCTGCTAAACTGGCACGTATTCCACCCTGTGCAGTGGTATATATTGGCCGATGCCGGGGATACTATAGTAACTGTCGGGTGGAGTTACTCCTCATTATTGTCTGCGCCAACAAAAGCTATCGCCCGTTCTAGCTGCTTATGTTAAAAATAAAGCACACCCCTAAGATAGTGTTACATGACCTCTCTTTAACTAGAAGCGGACTGCAATCTCAACCTTAAGGCTCAGCCTAAGGACTGAGATCACAGTACGCTTCTAGTCAGAGAGAGGTTTAACGAGACGCCTTCTTCCCGCAGTCTTTCCTCCATCCCTCTGCACACGTGCACCATCACTACCACCTCACCTTGTCACTTTCGTAGCCGAGGGTGACGCGCTGGTCGTCCTCGAGCGGCACTCCGTTCTTCGTCCAGGTGATCTCCGGGATGGGCACGCCGGTGACGTGGGTGTCGAGCTCGATGGCCGCGCCCTCGTCCACCTTGGCGCCCAGCAGTGGCGTGGTGAAGTCCGGAGCCCACTCCTTACCGACCGTGCTCGTGTCTGGTGGACGCAGCGGAGGGGGTATAGTTAAAGACAAGTTGGGTGGTGACAGGATAAATATTTACACCGACAAGGAATTAAAACAACTTCCTGTCGGAAGGTAACAGTAGAACAAGTTTTCCTCAGATATAGTTGAAGGGCTTACTTCATTTCCGGCAAGTGTTGGCTCGAATAATGTTCTTTCATCGGATGTCAAGCTACCTCTTCCAACTTGCTAACCGAACCAAATTAAAACGAACGCTTATATGCTAAAACAAGATATACATCGACTTATGTATAAATATAATAAGCGCTTCCCTTCAATTGACGCTGAAGAAGCCATGAGACGCCCGATACTTGGGTGGCCTTTCGATTGCGTCCCTTCCACTTACCGAGCAGCTGGAACGCCGCCTCGGTGGCCGCCTGTCCGGCCGAGTTGACCGCCGTGGCCGCGTACGTGCCGACATCGTCTGCGCGGCTCTCGGCGATCTCCAGCCCGAACGTGCCGTCATCGTCGTGGTACTGGCGCAGCCGCTCTCCGTCTGTGTGCAGGGTGACGCCGTCGCGCGTCCAGGCGATGGTCGGCTTCGGCAGACCGCTGAGACGCCCCTCGAGCCGGGCCGGACAGCCTTCCACTGCCTGCACCGGCACCAGCGCCTCCTCCACTGAGGGTGCCTGCACAGACGGCGGCTCCTCCGCTGCGGCGGGGTCCGCTGCCGGGGCTGGAGTCTCCTCTAGTGGTGGTGCCGGCTCCTCGGTGGCCACTGCTGGGGTGGAGAGAAGAGTTAGACATTAGTGTGCTCCGTTCAACTGTCGAGTGATTATGATGTTCTGAATCTGTGAATTAATTTTCTGGTCTGAATGTGCTAGTCCCGCATTCTAGTCACAGCTTGAGATTCCGTCCCAATGTCAAGTGTGTTTTTTTCCGATCTTGTTATTAGCTGTGGATGTCTGATTCTTCCCTTCAAGCACAGCGAACCATCTGGGCAGGACAAGGACAGATCTGACGCTGGCAGACATTAGACGAGTCACGGTTTACACTTAAAGGGAATGTTTCACTTCTCTGAAAGTTGTCCAATGTACGCCGCTTGTGGTGCAAAATATGAAGTAATTGCTGCCGAACACGATTCTGAATTTGTTTCTCAGCAACAGTGCTCAAATTTCATGAAAAATTAAGTTTTAGTATTGGGCTTGAGACGTCATATAAGGATTTTCGGAAATAAAAAAACTTCACTGCTGCAATATTATGACTAGTGTTGGCTCAATGTAAAGCCAAATGTTAAAACAAGTCTACTTTCATTAACATTTGATAAAAAGGGATGGCGGACATCGGCTTTAAGAGGCTACCTAATACACTGGGCCTTTTTTTGAGATGTCAAACCAAACTCAAATTTACTTTCGATTAGACCTCTGTGGGTGATTAACTTTCTACATATAGTTAATTTCAATGAATTCCAACAACTTGGCCAATCTCAACTCAATCTTATGTTAATGTGAAACATTCCCTTTAATTAGAAAGTCCGATGGTGGCATCAGGTGGGGGTCTGTGGATAGATCATATACGGACTCGCTGTCTTACGTTGGTATCTGTGTATGAAAACAACAAACATTTCACTTTATGTTAAATGTTTGCTCACCAATGAATTTATTAGCCCGTCCTGAGCTGGGGACGTTTAGATTAGACGTCCCCCTACGGTTTTTCGAAGAATAGCGGAAACACAGCAGCGCACAGCCGCCGCCGTTTTTGACACAGCTGTTATGGCATCAATTATCCACATTGTGCACGATTTTAACCCCTCGGGTCATCTCAGGTCAGGTCACCAGACTAAATCGAAGTGACGCAACCTTCAAGAAACGATTGTGGTCGTACCACAGTCACTGTTTTTTTGCGCATCGGTTTCAAACTTACAACTGGATTTAATCAAAATCATCGATTCCTTTCAATTTGTTTGTCTCTCTTTTCTATCGTATATCCGGTGACCTAAGGTCGGGTCAATTTCGTGACCTTCTCCATTACAAGACGATGGGAAAATATTGAAAATGCTTCCTTTTCTGAGGATACGCAAGATAGCTATCCCAATTCCTTATGCAGTTATGTTATCATAGGCCATTTATTTGTGAAGCTAGGTGCCATTTTTGTTCAGTGAACCCCTACGAAGGCCATTCCAAGGTTAACCGAGGTCCACCAACATTTTGCTGTCAATAACTCTCGATAGAATGAAGATAGGAGAAGGTGAAATCGGCACTAATGCTCATTTTCTCATCGAAAACACGTCTCCCAATATTTATAATGACCTACTTATGGTCACCACTTGACCCTGAACGTAAGGTCCAATCATTCAGTTGACCTAACCTGGTCAACATGAATATTTTTCAAAGTACCTTGATGAGATGAACACGATGGCGTCGAAAGTTATTACTTTATTTGCATTATGGTAAAAAGTTATTTGCGAAAAACAGTTTTGCCAAAAGATAGTCATTTGTTGACCTATTGGTGACCTCTAAAGCCTAAACAATTAACCCGAAATGATTGCTTTGGGGGAACACCAATGGCGATCATAATCTTTCAAGAGCTTTCGATTTTATCCATTTGCTTCCTAGTAGCTATCATAGTTCCCGAAATATTGTTTGTTGTTGTTGCTTGTTGTTTGTGTGTTTAGGGGGTCGAAGCCAAAGTCCTCCTAAGAACTGGGAAATAAAGAAGACAAAATGGTTCTTTGATGACCTCCGGTGACATCAACGTTGACCTGAGCAAAACAAATACCGGCAATAGTTTCAGAATGGCTTTTTTGACGAGCCTTTTGAACGGTATTTTCTGGTTTTGTCTTCGTCTCATAGGAGCAGAGTTCGAGAAGAGGGGCGTCTAAATGCCGCCGCCCTCTCCCGCACGGCTAAGGCGGCGCCGAGCACCAGCACGGCACGGGTCAACAATCAGCGCCCACTCAAATTTCCTCGCTCATAAAATGTCCAAGTCACTCTCCCCAAAAACACAATTGATGAAAAGCTGTGTTTACCATATATCAATGTTAGACAGTTTGATTGTATTTTGTGGCATATTGTATTTAAGAAGCTGCGGTTTATCAGAAATGTCAGCTTATCTGTGCGTTTTCGTTCAGATTAGTCGAATCCGTTTCGTCTCCTACCACTCTGTGGGCTGCCAACTGGCCACCCTGTGGGCCCTGCAACTACGCCTGTCAAGTGTCACCCATAGCCGGCCAGTTTGGCAGGGCTCCACAGAGTTTCAGCGACATGTGACACTGCTCCATCAGAGTTCAGCGACATGTGACACTGCTCCACAGAGTTCAGCGACATGTGACATGCTCCACAGAGTTCAGCGACAATGTGACACTGCCTTCCGAGAGTTCAGCGACATCGTACACTGCTCCACAAGAGTTCTTTGACATGTGACACTGTCCCGCAGAGTTCCAGCGACATGGTGACACTGCTCCACAGAGTTCAGCGCTGTGGACACTGCTCCACAGAGTTCAGCGAATCATGTGACACGTGCTCCACAGAGTTCAGCGACTGTGACATCTGCTCACAGAGTTCAGCGACATGTGACACTGCTCCACAGAGTTAAGCGCATGTGACACTGCTCCACAAGTTAGCGACATGTGAACCACTGCTCACATGAGTTCAGCGACAATGTGACCCACTGCTCCACAGAAGTTCAGCGACATGTTGACACTGCTCCACAGAGTTCAGTGAGCATGTGAACTGCTCCACAGAAGTTCAGCGCGACATGTGACACTGGGCTGCCCAGAGTTCAGTGACATGTGACCTGCTCCAACAGAGGTTCAGTGACATGTGGACACTGCCCACAGAGTTCAGTGACATTACACTGCCTCCCCCAGAGTTCAGCGACATGTGACACGCTCCACAGAGTTTCAGCGACATGTGTCCTGCTCCGCAGAGTTCAGTGAACATGTGACACTGCTCCACAGAGTTTCGCGACATGTGACACTGCTCGCAGAGTTCAGTGACGTGACACTGCTCCACAGAGTTCAGTGACATGTGACACTGCTTCCGCAGAGTTTCAGTGACAATGTGAAGCTGCTCCACAGAGTTAGTGACTGTGACACTGCTCCGCAGAGTTCAGCGACATGTGACACTGCTCCACAGAGTTCAGCGACATGTGACACTGCTCCACAGAGTTTACAACTGCTCCACAGAGTTCAGTGACATGTGACACTGCTCCACAGAGTTCAGTGACATGTGACACTGCTCCACAGAGTTCAGCGACATGTGACACTGCTCCACAGAGTTCAGCGACATGTGACACTGCTCCAAGAGTTAGCGACATGTGACACTGCTCCACAGAGTTCAGTGACATGTGACACTGCGTCCACAGGTTCAGCGACATGTGACACTGCTCCGCAGAGTTCAGCGACATGTGACACTGCTCCACAGAGTTCAGTGACATGTGACACTGCTCCACAGAGTTCAGCGACATGTGACACTGTGACGAAGGAGGGACGGAAGTGTGCGACTCTGCCCTCTTCTCCCCTCTGTCCCTCCGACACTCTGTTTCACAGATATATAGTGCAGCAGCTGGACCGCCCATAGAAGGGACCATCTGTCATTGAGGTGGCTGTCACAATGCCTCATCAACCTTAGCAGTAGCAGGGGATGCAGCTCTTGGTAAGCCTGCGTCGTTAACACTCTGTTTTCAGTGCTGGCGAATTAGGTCGTTTGTTCAGTGTTGACGCTCAGCGCCCACAAACATCATGAGGATGATGTTAACGGCAAAGGTGACTGTCTGAGACCAGGTTATGCGCCAGTATCAACAAACACTTGAGACGAGGCTAGCACCCGGAAGTTGGTAGTCGGCTGCAGGTATTCAGTTACCGTTGGTTACTAGCCAAGACATAAAAAGGTAGCCAAGACATAAAATGCTGGCTTTTAAAAATGACTATGGTTTGATATTATTTTGCCTACTTCTATTTTCATTGGAGTGATAGTTGCATTATGCAATGCATGTAATAAAGCAACAAATTAAAAATGGCACAATTTTGTATATAAACGCTTTGTTTTTTGCATATCATCGCTAGGTAGCATCATGAAGCCCCTTTCTTGTGCAACTAGGCAGAAAAATGCATTTAGAAACTGCAGCAACGACAAAGCCGTTTGAATAATACGACCAAAATAAGAGCGAAATACGAGCGAAAAATAAGCGATTGTACGAGCAATTATCAGTGGATTTGATGCAAAATATAATTATTTTTAACCGCATGCGGCATTTCAGTAAAACAGCTTGATCTAAATTACATTTACGGGTCATTATAAACAAATTGTCTGATTAAACTTCATTACCGTTTTACAATTGTACTCTATCACGATTACTTCGCTTGTTTTTAGTTCCTATTTGGCTTTATGCTTAAATCTTAATATGCATAGCACAAATCATTTGTTCAGTTTGTGACTATTCCAAACGAACCCTGTACCTATATTATTAACTCTCGGTTGTGACTAGTTAAGTACAAAATACTAATTTGTTTAGGTCCGTATTTTTACTATCCCCAAAGTGAATTCAGGAAATGGACATTTGAGTTAACCTGACGGATAAGGAAACGCAGAGCCTGAGAGTGCTCCTCTTTGCCGTTTCCAGTCTTTCAAAGGCACGCCTATTTACAATTTCAGTTATTCGCTATTTGTTAACAGACAGGTTGCGTAATTGAGCTTACATAACTTTGATATAAAGTAATTATTCAAGTAATCAAATTTGTATTTGATGGAACTGAGCTTTCAGTATTTATTTTGTAAGACAACAAACACAATTCAAATGACACTGAGAGCCCCGTAATTGTGTTGCACTCCGTTAGAGCAGCATGTCTAATAGTGTTTCACCAAGTATTGGTGTAAACAGTACTGTTGATATTTTTCAGACATTTAGACACCTGTAATAACGCTCCCTTCCCCGTGTTTGTTTATCCCTTGGTCTTGTATCTGGATAAATGTTGCATCTAAAGATCTTTTAAGGGAATGTATATCATGAAAGTTATTAAGAGAGTAAAGAAAGCAAATGTTCCCATGAAGTTCTTATACAGGGTGCGGACGATAAATTAGGAGAACCATTTCGAAATCACAAAAAGGGTCATAACTTCAAGAAAAACAGCAATATTTATCTGAAAATTTGCACACATGTTCGTTGGTATATTTTCTACCAGGTTTACTCAATGAATATACCTTTAACCTTCGCAACACGCTTGATTATGCTGTGGAACGGACGGCAGACACTGGCCACCATGGTCTTCTGCAAGTTTGCGATCATGCTTGTATTGGAACCTTTTATCTGTGATGTGTTACTCCCTCTCACAACCACAAGCAATAATCGCAAGGGCTCATTCAGGGAGCTAGAGGTCAGATGTCCTTCGTCCAGAGTTCCTCAGGTATCTCCGTCAACCTTGCCCTCTTTTGCTGTGACGTGCACCTCCTTTGAACACGCTTCATGTTCTTCGATGCCCTCATCCATGCTTGACTCCAGTCCATCACATGATTTTACATCGCATCACCCACAGGCCTTTTCAAGAAATGGACCCTCGCTGGAGAACCCCCAATAAACCATCGAGTTGCATTTGTTCCATTTTGTCCGAAAAAAGCTCAGTCTTGCCAACAGCTTTACCTTGCGAGCCAATTAATTCTTACTTGATAATATTTTTTTTTCCTTGCGTTGAATTTGCAATCTGTCCGGCCACCCGCGCAAACCTGACGACAATGCTCCTTTTTCTCTCTCTCTTCACAGCTAAAAACAGGCCCGAAAGAATTTCACTGGGGGGGCCACGCAGATATTCAATGATGGGCAGCAACAAGTGAAAAATGCTGTTAGATAACCCTAGACAAGCTATATCAGAAGTATATTTGCTGTTATTTTTGGGCAATAATATTGAGTCACAGAATCGAGTTTTCGACTATAATGTCTTTGCTCTTAAACCTCTCATCACATTACAAGAGTTAGCGACGCGACCAAAAAACGGTCGAAAGATAAATAATTTTGTTCTAAACTGCACAGAATTTACTTCAGTAAATAATGGTCAAGCTTATCCATTAAGTTTGAAATATTTACAAAAGACGAATCTACTTTGAAGGAATAACTTTATTGAAGCATCGTAAAGTTAAAACCGATTTCACAAGTTTTGTCTCATCGAACCATTGAAGTGATACTATCATCGAATATTGAAATAAATGACACGTTAAAGCAACTTAATAAACTTAAAAAGCACGCATTTTTTAATTGAATTCATAAGCGTCGTTTAACATCCCTGGTGGTTCTTTTTACCCTCGAGGTTTTCCCGAGAATAGCGAAAAACGCGCACGCAGCGTCACTAAATTGAAAGCTTTTGAACATCAATTCCCACACTTTGTCAAAAATTTGACTTCAGTTCTCACAAGCATTCACAAACAAGTCACTCAATGACCTTACCTTCAAAATATTGTCGTGCCAAAGCAACAGTTTTTGTCAAAATTTAAACTTGCCAATATCATAAGATCAATAAATACCTACAACTTTATCCGGATTTTGTGCATCGGACCCTAATTCAGGTCAACTTCTGGACCTCCCCATTATTAATGAACGGAAAATAAACAAAGCTTCTAAACAGAATAGCATTGGAATAAAGGCTAAAATAGTTCCAAAATGTTATTTTAGCTCATTCTGGATGACTAAAGGTGCAAATGCTGCTCATGTCATCTGAGCTCATCTTAGTCATCAGCAATGATTTTCTAATAACGTGGCAAATGCTGCAAAGGTGCAAATTGCTGCACAATCATCTGAGTTCATCGTAGTCATCAGCAATGATTTTGCTAATAACGCTTGATATACAGAGAAGGACAGAGGTGACACCACTGTGTCTTCTTGTCCTAGCCGCGTCGCCCCCATATTCAACATGAACCCTAACCGTCACCAAAACCTTGACCTAGATCAAATTTGGAAATTGATCTTTACCAGGTCACCAAGTATTTGGCAAAGCGCATCGATGAGACTAACCACGATGGTGTTAATGCATTTGTTATATCGTTTTTAGCGGAAAATTATTCAGGAAATTGTTACTAAAAAACTGCATTTTTACCTTGATGACCTCTGGAAGCCTCACTTTTGATCTGAGCTCAATTTTAATGACATCCACTTGATTAAATTTTGATGAGCTTTTATTTGTTTCGTTTGTTCCAGCTATCATAGTTACGATTATATATCTTGTTGTTAAGTAAAGTCCTAAAACTGTGAAACTTCACCCTTGATACCTCTGACGACCTCAATAGTTGAACAAGCCGAAAATGTCCCTGTAACTTTTAAGTACCTACATGTTGAGGCTTTAAAATCGTTTTTTCCGCGTCTTTCTATTCTTTTTCGTTTCATTTTGACCCCCACCATGTCGATAGTTGCTCGAGGCCACCAGTGCGCAGGTTTAAAGTTCCACGACTTCAAGTCCTTACCCACATCACTGTGAGTCACCATCGTATATATAGCTTAAGTTTTTTAATCCTCAAAAAGCTTTCATATTTTATGATGTTTATCTTTTTTTCGGAAATGTCGTACCCACAAATTCAAAGTCAGAAACAGTTTGATTACAGTCAGGTCTGTGTGATTTATCACATCTTAAAAATTAAAATTGATAACGCCCGGGCCTAAGAGGCCTTTTTAGGTCGTCCAATATTTGTGACCCGTCTGGACTTCTTTGACCAAGCTCATGGGTAGGCATGAGAGCCACTGCGGATCCAAACGGTCAAAATTTTTTGTGTGCAGATAAAAAACAAGTCTGTATCACAATGAAAAAGCTAGTCGGGTTTCGCTAATGTGTTCATTAAGGACTGAGTTAAAAGAACCTTCATCCTATACAAGGTGTAAGTTTATTCTATCTATGGTTTCGATCGAATTTAATCGTTTGAGCTTGACCCCGATCCACCCCGCCCCCAATGCCCCCACCTCTAACTATGGCTCGAACTGTCTTAACAGACGCCGTGCTGTCTTAGAAGGTCCATACCATGCTGATGTGACCTTACGTATACCTTTACTAACCAGGTTTATTCTATAAAAAATATACCTTTGGCCGGTCCCGCTTGAGATGTTATGGGAACAAAGTTATGTTTGCCGCCCCAATTGGTTTGGGCGTGGGGACTGCACTCCCCGCCTCCCCTTCCACCGTCCTGTTCGATCCACGAACACCTAGCCACTGGAACCCAAAAACAAAACCCCAAACTATGAACTACAGAAATTTCGTCGGCCATGGATCCAATTACTCATAATTAGACGTTGATACGTGGCTATTTTCCTCCCCTCCATACTTTGTCCATTATGTCGTATTAGGTATTTCAGTATTGTACCAGACTTTCAATTTCCCTCTCAGACCAAACAAAAGGCTCTCTCGGCCTTAGTAGACCCTCGAGGTCTGAATAGGACCTGCGATCGGCTCTCAGGTCCGACAAAGCCTTCTCAGGACCGACCGAGGCCCTGTCCCAAACGAACTAGAGACCTCTGAGACAACAAAGGGCACTCAGATTTTTGACCAAATACCGTCTCGGATCACCGCAGTCTCTCAGACTAGCTAGGCCTCCTAAAGACTGCCCATACCCTTACACAAAGCGAGCCTTCGTAGGTCGGTCGAATTATTGGACCGTCTGATTCTTTGACCAAGCTCTCGGGTTAGTCTGTGAAATAACCTTCTCAGACCGGCCGAGTACATATGAACCAGTCACTGAGATAGACCAGGCACTGTAAACTTGGCAAGCCTCTCCCTGACCAGTGAAAAATAACCTTTGAAGACATGCTTCCTTAGGCCTCTGACCGCTGACCAATATGAAATGTGCCGACAGTCTAAAAAAGTGTCCCGCGCGCTAGGAGATTGCTTTGTCCCCCCCCCCCACCCCGCCTGAAACTACAATCGCCGACAATGGTCGAGACAAACATTTCGAAAAAGCCAGCGATCAGTCCAGCATCACAAATCAAAGCCCGCGCCCCATACCAAACATGCCATGTAACTGTCAGGAGATGGATAAAGCGCGAAATTGCCTATATTGTCAGAACACTAATTGGAATTGGTATTTTTCCGCACTAAAACCTTTTATATCTGCGAACCTTTTAATTTTCTTTTATATCTGCGTCAATTGAAGTTTTGTTTATTTCGCCGAATTGAGTTTGTCGTTTTTACATTCACATGACATTTATCTTGGCCCCCCCCCCCAAGTGAACGATTTCGGCTCGATGGGGGCTCGCTTCCACTGGGGCTGCAGCCCCCCCAGTCTAACATGTTAGAGGACCCTGTATAAACGTAAAAACCACTCCAAGGCACATAAATTGAGCATTCATGCGTGTATACCCTGACCACGTTAATCAAGCAACTTTACATAAGCTAAAACGTGCTCTGAAAAGTTGCATAATGTATCGTCCGCACCCTGTATAACCTTTGACAATAAATCCCGGGATTACAGTTCGTTTCATAAGTTCATCTCATAACTACAGGAGTGAACTCAGACGTGGTTGCTGAATGCTGGATTAATGGGAACATCAATAGTAATTGGTATCCACTACAGAGCGCAGTCAAAGTGCTAGAGATAAGAAATGAGACAGTTCATAATTCAGTACCTTGGAGTTGATGTGTGTACGTGATCTTTTAATTGCATAACATGAGTGAGCGCATTGCTGAAATTACTTTAGACATTGTAGCAAAAATAAGACGGTAAAAATTGACTAATTACACATTGACCACAAGCAGTACCTACTTGTAATGTGTTACAGTGATCTGAGATGAATGAACGCATTTGACATTAAAGACATTCTCAATTCATAGATAAGGAGTCAATTTTCAGTTCTTATGCCAAATTCAACGTCTCGGTGTCTTTACATCTAAATCGTTTTTAATACTATACAAATCGTATGTTTGAGCCTTTGAATGGATGGATTCCTGGAATCACAGCTGATCGCTAAGCAACGATTGCTGTGTGCACCCTGACCCCTACTATTTGAGCGTATCTATCTGCCTCATCCCTGACGTCTTCTGATCGGTTTGTATACAGCCCACACAACAGACCGCATCTTATAACGGCTGGGAGTGGATATTGAACGCTGCGGCTCGAACCTGTCTTTATGGGTGTCGTGTTCTACAGGTCTGGTTGGGTCAGGTTCCTACCAATACATGATGACACATTTTAACATTAGTCCTATAACGTTTGTATGTTAATAATGACCTTAAATCTTTAAAGTTAGCATTGGGGCCCTACCAATAATTTTCAGAAAAGGTCGCTCCTGCCCGTCTTGTTAGGGTAGGTGGTTTTCCAGTTCTACTTGTACTGATGAAGCTATGTGGAAGCACATACAGCACGGTCTTTAAACTGATCAGAATGGAACGTGTCCAATAAACCCAAATTAAGGAGAGGATCTACCCTTTCGACATCGATTTACGATTATTCAGTACACTCATTCAGATACCGTACCACTTATTTAATTTTTACGTTTTTTTCCTGGCCAATCCAGGGCGATTCTAACATGAAAGAATATGTAATTTGCATTCTGCTATTGTGCGAATTTGTAAGTGGAATTTTCTCCTGGAACGCTCTTGGCATATGGCGTGATTTTTGCGTTCACCTGCTGGTAAAAGTATTTTACATATTGGCAAAAAAATATAGATGTGGTCTAAAATATTTTTGCTTGTTATCAAACCTAAGCAATATAAGATTTACGATACCCACGTCATACATTGTATTTCAATCTGAATAAAAAAGGCTCAACCGACACTTTTTGGTGCAATATGCCGTTTAAGTTGTCTTTTCATGCAAATATGTTTTGAAAAGTGATACCGTTTTATATCTGGGACCTAGATAATATACTTAGGAACAACTAGAATCAATTTTATTGTAAACACTCCATTATCTTCTTAGGGGTATGCTCCAATTACTGGAGGCTAAATATACACCATTTTAGAGGCGGCCATCTTTAATTGTATGGCCTCAAGCATTCTTTTTTGGGAAAAAAGTGTCTTGCTGTCTCTGCCACATGACAATGTGCATTAGGACAATATGACAATAGGACAATATGACAACATGTAAAGTTTCATGGAGTTTGGTTGGAAAATGCAGTTGTTGGCTTATTTAGGTAGGCCCTTCCCTCAAGCAAATTTATTTTATTATTGTATGGAAGAGATTATGATCAACAACAAATCCAATCAAAGCAATGCCGAACGTAAATTAATGTAATGCCTTCATAAAACTCAGCATTTTAACATCTGGACTGCATACGTTCGTTCCAGCGAATAAAACTGATCGTAACTACGATGTGTGCAGTGTGTCCGTTATTCGATGCCGTAGAAACATTATCATTGCTGTTGTTATGAAATACATAGAGTTTGGTGAGTGACCCAAAAGTTTAAGGGCTCCAATTTCGGTATGAATATAAATACGGCTCGATCCCTTACCTTCTACAGTGGCCTCCGTCTTCTCGGTGACCTCTGCCTCTTCATTGGTGACCGTCACCTCGCTGGTTGCAGCCTCCTCGGGCGCCGCCTCGGCCGCCTCCAGAGCCGCCTCTTCCTCAGGCGAGGTCATGACCTTGACCTGCGTTGACCCGTATACGGGGCGAGTGTCCCTCCGCCTGTGGGCAGATCGTGCCCTCTCACTGGGTGCCGCCCACCGCCGCCGTACCCGCGATCCGAGAGCCCCGCCAACCACCGACAAACCGACTCTGCCAACCGCCGACTCGAGTCGAGCCGAGTCGGGCCTGACGTCCACCCGGAACCAGTGTCGGCCGCGAGCCAATCGCTGTGCGCCAGCCGCCGCAGTCAGCTGGTGCGTCGGCGGCGACGCGATGCCAGCGGAGGCGCCGGCGCTGCGCGACGCGCGCCAGCGGCTCGGCCAGAGGAATTCAGGTGGGACACGGTAGGACCAGGCAGAATGCGGGGCGGACGCAGCGCCGAGTGGGGAGGTTCCGCCGCGTGCAGGCTGCCGACTGGGTGGTGGTTGATCGGGGGAGATGCCACTTGAGGTGACTGATGAGGGAGACAGATGGGGGAGGTAGCTGACAGGAGCGAGGGTGCCGATATTGGAGAAGACTTAGCTGTAGTACGAACGGTTCAAGTTCTGTCGTTCTCCGGGCTGAAGATCCCTATACCCTGTAGAGAGAGAAAGCAGGCTTGGAGGGTCTATCTCAAATAGTGGGACATAACTCATCTTTGGGAGTAGAGCCTTCGGGCGAGGTTGATGGGGATTGAGTAGCTCAGTAAGAAATTATTGCTGATTCATTTGATGATGGCGCATAATGCATAGCTACGTATCTAGTTTCTGGTTCACTGTCACCTCATTAGCAAAGTGTATGCAAAGCAATTAATGATAGATTATGTTCAGCTCTGCGTTACAGTTTGCGTGCTGTTATACGCTGAGAACCACTGCCTTAGGCCGTGTTCTGACCGTGCACATTCCCTGCGGGAATCCCTGATATCTCCGGTGGACATTTTGACTGCACTACTCTCCCGCAGTTCGGCAATGTACTTACACATTGGTATTCCTGTTTGCTCTTTGCTTCGGGAATCGCTAGAAAGCACTTTTCTACCGATTCCCTTAAATCCCCGCTGGAATCGACGGTCAGAACACGCCCTGAACTAAGAACAACAACAACGCACATGTTTACTAATTTCCCTGTCCCTAGATGGCACTAGTAGTAAGCGCCTGAAGTTAGGCTGTGCTGCATAGCTTGAAGTCGAGAACAGTGGTCTGCGCAACGGGGGAGGGGAGACGGGTCATTCTGGTCATCAAAGCAACACTGCCTCTTTCGGATGATATCGCAAAAACCGGCTTAAACAAGTCCTAAGGATCACATGTGAGTTTCAATCGCAATCAAAGGCTTACCCAAGCAGCGCAAATAACAAGAACAAACATTGCATTTGTTATAAGAATCTAAAAACTGCTTACGATTTCTACTCACCACTACATTTATGAAAGCGTTTGTTCAAGTTAACTGCAACTGTCCAGCCGTCAGCTGACGCTATTGCAATTGGATGAAGCGGTAATGCACTTATACATTACTAACTGCATGCATACTGCATAGGTACATTGCTAACTGCTAACTGCATGAAACGAAACTGGCGCATTTGCCGCACTTGAGCAGGGGCGTAGAAGCTCATTTGAAGTTGGGGGGGGGCAAAAGGCATTTTGAAGTCGATTCTTTCCATGCAACGTCCATAGGCGTAATGTTAAAATCCGAAAATGTTGAGGGGCAGTTGCCCCCCCCCCCCTGCCCTCCGGCTCTTACGCCTATGCACTTGAGTTACTGCAATGGACGCGTGTGAAGCAAACGCACTTACTCTTTGCTATTTGATATCTCCAGAATCTGAGGATCAACTATCAGCAAAAAAAAAACTCGGTCGGGAAAACTTAATCAATGGCGGGAAATCAAAATCCCTTCGGAACAAAATCAAAATCCCTTCGGAATTAATCTGAATCCCTTCGGAGTTTATATTTTCTTTATTATAATTTTTGGGCATAAATCAGGCCTAATAAGACATGAAACTTTTCTGACATTACAAATTTGGACAGCAGGTTTAAGCAAAAAATATCACTATTTACATTTGTTGCACAACGCTGCCATTAATCGATTTTGGTACGTAGTGGTGAGTGGACATGTCATAGTCTGGAAGCAAACCAAACTTTGAAGAAAGATATTGGGATACTGGGCTCGAATTGCAAAAAATGGACTTCATAGTGTTAATCAGATGCATTTGCTCTTTAACATATCACATTTTACATTAAAGTGGCAGTTAAATGGAATGGGCCTTCTATTTTGCAATGCCAGAAATATTTGCATTATAGTAAGAAGCTTTTGGTTTGATTATAGGATACGATAAAATTCACATCTGAAGCTTCTTTAGTTGAATTTGTACTTATTTTAATTTTCATTATTTTATTTTATTTGCTTTCGATATCGGTAAGCGATCGTCACTACAATCACATTAATCAGAGTAATGAGGACGTTCTGTAAAACGATGCACCTAAGATAATTAACAGCCCATACGAGCAATGTTTACAAACCGTCGAAAAGAAAAATGGCCACCGAGGCTCTGTTTGGTAGCTGCTATCAGCGCTCACGAGCTGTTTTGTCGAAATGCTATTGGCCGGCGCTAACGTTATGCTAGCAAATTGGTAGCGATACGCCGATATTAGAATGATTGTAGTAATGGTAAGCCTTTTGGAGTCAACCTAAAAGCTTTGTAATCTCATCACGCTCCAGGAGTCTTTGGAATATCTCAGCAACAAGAGTGATTCTGGATAAATTAATTCGTGGTTTAATTCAGATTTGTTTTATGACCCGTGTCAACTTTCCCACTTAAGCGACGTGAGAAGGCACACTCTATTTAAAAGGGTTAACCTTACCCTTGACTCTGAGAACCACTGGCTTCTGCTCTAGTATATGTCTGAAAGGGTATTTTCATTCGTGAGACTTCCCTCCTCAGAATACCCACTGATTTAGTACGATTGATGCAAGGAAAGGGAATCCCGTTTTCAGAAGAAAAACAAATGTGTGGCTCTGTAAATACAATACGATTTATATTTCGCAAAGTAGTAATTCGAATCTACCAAAAAGTAAATAAAATTGAATATGATTGACAATTGACAAATGAAACACGAATAAAGCATGTAGCCCACATTCACCGGTGTCGATTTGTATACTTCTTGGGGGGCGGGCCCCGAATGATTTATAATTCTAACACTAGGCCTATGGCGTTGCATGGTAAGAATGGAATTATAATATATAAGGTTAGCATTGGGGTTCTCTCATTCATTTTCAGAAAATGACGCCTCTGCCCACAGTTCATGAGCATCAAGAGGCCTAGACAGCAGGGCTTCCCTCAGATAACTTGCTTATGAGAACACAATACCGAGCAAAGGCAGGGCCTCAACCGATATAAATAAGCATTAATCGATAATGCATGTTAAATGATATAATCGTTTTCCTTCAGTCTATCGGAAACTTGGTGCGTTACATTTATACTTATTTCGCAACGAGGCGCGAACATCCATTATTACTTGTCAGTTAATAAATTTGTATCAGTACTAGGCCCCCCAAATCAGTCAATCTTTTGCAATAAATCAAGACCAATGTCTCGTTTTCATTTCATCAGAATCACGTTCACAGCTACCGGAATTTTTGGGAAACCTTGTCTATGTCCCATTACTGACTCCACCGTTTCTTCGGAGGATCTCTGCTTCGCTTGGTTCCCGGAGCGGCTACCCTCGGACAAGAACTGTCAACCTGAGGCGACGCATTTAGCGGTGCCATGACGTCACGACTGATCTGGCCTGTCATTGGCTGGCGGGCAGGGGGTGGCCGCGGGCCAGCGCAATCCGGCAGCCAGCGACCCTCCGTAGCCAGCAGCGCCGCTCGGGCGACTAAAATTAGCCGGCGGGGCGGCCAGCCGGCCAGCGGCCGGGCCCTGCCCCGGCTGTCCGCTGCCTCTGTGGTGACAGACGAAACCGCACCTAGTCTGAGGGCGGGGCAGGAACAGAATGTATGGCCTGATAAAGCACAACGACGGGGAAAACATGACGAAACAGTGACTAGTTCCAGGGGATGACCTCTTGACCTCAACACCTTCGCTTAGCAGAGCCAATATTTGTGTTATTTTCAGAAGACGGATGTTTGCTTGCTTACGCTTCAGCTGTTGTGGTCTGTAAAGGCTGTGCACCCTGTCAGATACGTGTATTTGCAGTTGTCAAGTGAAATGCGACAGCCAACAGCATGCTAAATTTATAACTACCCCACCAGATCCATTTACTGAGGGATGAACTCGATCATCAGTGACTACGACGTCCTCAGCTGCGCGGGTTCGCTTCTGATGGTAACCGTGCCCAACTGCTCAACTCTGTACGTTTTGGCTGGAATCCATCATTTTCCGAAACCAATGTAATATATCGAACGACAACAAACATAGGATACTTTATGGAGCATAAGAAAACGGGAACCCTCAGCAACTTACAACATGTTGCATTAACATCATGAGATGCACATAACACAAACAAATAATCTTAAGTATTAAACAACGTTGTTAAACAGGAAACAAAACAAACTGAAATATTGACGAGTCTTACTACCGAGCTGGTAACGGCACGTTAATATAGTCGTGTTTAATACGTAATATAATTACAGTATTATAGCGGTGCTTACTGTGTTATTTGTATTCATCGCCAGCTAGACATTTCCCCCACAGTGAATGACTGGGCTCGAGGACTTACATAGTAGGAGTCACTAGCAAAACAACATCATATGCATAATGTGCTAACATTCAGCAGGAAACGATAAACTAATCCATCTAAAGCTCAAAATTCAGCAAGCGTTTTTAACCATAGAGCGATCTGCCAGTGACTAGTGAGTACGAGATCGTTCTCCGCAGAATTGGTGTCGTCACTTACCAGCTGATGACGGTAGGTGGCTGGCTCAGCACTCGCTCCTCAGCTGCCCGCAGTCGACGCTCGGTGACCACGGCGTCCTCTGGCGCGCGCTCAGGCCTCGGTTGGCAGGCCGGCGCTGCAACACAGTGGCAACATTGCAGAACGGCCGAGCTGGCAACTCACACTCTCACTGACGCAAACACGCTCTCAAGTTCAGCTGTCAGTGACGGTCGGGGAAGGGGGCAGACAGATGGCGGGGAAGTCCACCCAGCGTGGAGCCAGCTCGAGCTGAAGATGGAGAGTGTCTCGACATGCCGCCGACCACTCCTGTCTCCAGCAGCTCCGAGCTGAAGATGGAGAGTGTCTCGACATCTCGCCGACCATTCATTCCTGTCTCCGGCAGCACGGAATAAATCAAGGGAATTGCCAGTTGCGTTCTGGTATTTAGCAAAGAGTGGTTCCGTCAGATTGTGTGATTTTGTTACGGCTCTGCCACGCATGTTGAGCTTGACATGCAAATGAATGGAAATAAATAATATTTTGCTTTATGTAAATGTTTAATTCATAAGCTACGGTTTATCAGCAGAGCTGGATAATAGATAAATGTATCCACCCACATTAATTTGTTTGGACATTGTATGTAAGTTGCCAGCTATATTACAAGTTAAACTTATCGGAAATGTGTCGTATTTAGTTATAAAAGCGTCGACAAACCGATCTTCTTCATTTCGTCCTTTATTGCCAGGATGTTGACTTACATCACTTCTGTCCGGCAGCCTCTTATGCTTGGCGTCTTTCCAGTATTGCCCTGGGAACACTGTAACTTTGAACACAGCAATAGTTCGATTACCCACATCCGGTGTACCTTTCCACCTTTTCTTAACACAAGGTAAATGTGTTACCTTTTTACGACCGAGGACGACGGACACCGTGACGGCGTAGTGCACACGCCATTCAATACATCAGAGGCTGGGTGGTTAAATGCATTATCAATGTGTTAGTTTTGAGGATATTTTTTAGTTTTATAATGTTATCATTTTAGTTGTTTAGTAGCACCAGCACTGTGTCTTCACCTGTGCTTGATGAAATGACCGAACAGAACATTCGACCCGTATTTTTGATTTCATGTAAAGCAAAGGTTGTTCCTTTTTATCATCTAATTGACATTTTCCCGGTAGCGTAAATGTGTTTGCTTTCCAATGTTAGACCTATTATTTTTTCAGAATAAACGGTGTAACTAATGTGCAACTAGTTCGTAATTTGTTTGTAACTAGTTTGTAACTTTTTAGTAGTTTGTAGCTAGTTTGTTTCTAGTTTGTTACTAGTTTGTAACTAGTTTGTTGCTAATTTGTAACTAGTTCATAACTTTTGTATAACTAGTTTGTAACTAGTTTGTAACTAGTTTGTAACTAGTTTGTAACTAGTTTGTAACTAGTTTGTAACTAGCTTGTAACTAGTTTGTCAATAAACATTTCGTAACAATGTAACCTGGATGCTTGTATCACGAAATGCACCGCATGGCGAACACACCCTTGTTTTTGCCAACTTAAACGAACCAACCTCTTTGATCTCTGTCTCGAGGACAGGATGAGCGCCGCTCTTCTCTGAAGGACAAACATATTAATATCCCAGCGAGGCCGGCCAGAAGACGACATCAGCTAGCTGGGTGCTAGCAGCCACAGAGAGCTCAGTATGCTACGTACGTAGAATGTAGATCCGGCGCCACAACAGACCAAGATCTGGCCCCGGCTTACAGTGTTTCCTGGCACCAGAACTGACTGTGTATTTCCCACTAGAGATGCAGCTTGAAGGCATTCCGCAGTGGAGATGTACCTAGATAACAATTTGACGTTGTCGCTAGTTGTGACAAGTGCACACAACTTCACAACGTTGTGATGTGTAATTTGTGACTCCGCAGGAACGTGTCATAGATTACTGTGTAACGCTTCACAAAACGTTGAACAACGTGCTACAACGTTGCTTTTGACAAGCATAAGCGTAAACCGTGTGACACGTTGGGTCGATTATTTATCTTCAGATTAAGATGGTGAATATGCTCAATTTTGAGATAATTGTACACATTGCGAGCTGTTCTTCCCAAGTTACTAGAACAAAGTTGTGACATCGTAACGATGCAACGTTGCTGTAACGTTTAACAGCGACGTTCAACAACTTTGTCTTCATAACATTTACGACGTTGTCGCAACGTTGTTAAAACGTAAAATTCCATCTTGATTTTTCACAACGCTGTTACAACGGTATCTGTTACCTGGGTAGTTTGACTGTTTTCCACAACAGAGGAGCAGTGTGTCCACCGTTTTTTCTCTTACACTGCGAGATAGCCACGGGTGCAACGGGCAACCAAAGTGACTTGATGTTTGGGGGCCGCATAACGCAAGCAACCGCCACGGGCGACCAAACTCAATATTGGACATCTGAACGTTCGATTATGATTGGGATATGTATGCATGCGTAAATTTCTAGGTATATGTCCATTCGCTAAAAGTTCATAGTTGTAACCTATGGTTAAATCGTTTTTTGTTTCATTTTGTCCTGTAGCCTGTAGGTGTAACTACTATAACCTTTTATATAAATGGTTCAAGCAGTGTTGACTGTTGGTTGACTCCTTTCTGCTGCACTATTTACAATAGGCTTGTTTACATAGCTCTAAAAATGATTGATTCCACGGAAATTATTCCCGTGGAATGGAGACTTTTTTGCTTTTTCTACTGAAATTCCCTAGCCTGAAATGAGTGGTTGAGTCTGTCTTAAAACTGCTGTTAGCGCACACAAAAATACAGAGCAACTCTCTATCATATATATTTGTATTATTAGCCGTTTTCACGATGGATTATTTTGCGCGAAATGTTTTAAAACATTTTAAAATGTTTTAAAATGTTTTAGTCGTAGCCGCTTTCACGATGGACTAATATGCGAAAAAAATGTTTTATCCCCCACCCTACGGGATCGTAGGGCGAGGGTTAAAGCATTTCTTACAAATTAGTCCATCGTGAAGACGGCTACTACTAAAACATTTTAAAACATTTTAAAATGTTTTAAAACATTTCGCGTAAAATAAGACATCGTGAAAACGGCTATTGTGTTACATACTTGCAAGCTAAACAATATGTGTTAAATGCTAGTCAGTGACTTTTGGGAAAACTATGTTCCTGGTTGTTCGGTGTTTTATATTTATATATCTCCAAAATATACCTGAATATCTTATATATGGTAGCTTATCGGTTCGGTCAGGAACTGTTTTACTACCAAATCTTGGAATATCGGACCGATTTTTCAGGACGATTGATGTATTGCCTCTTCTGATTGGTCGTCGTTTAAAGTTTGACCAATCATCTGCGGGCTGCTCTCAGCGCAGGGACGTCGAAGACAGAATTGTCGCACTGGCGCACTGAATAAACAATACAAATGATTAGTAGTATAACTACTAGTTTGTAACTAGTCGTCTGCTGTCGGCTGCTCAACAGGAGCGCGGAATAGTGCGTCTGGGATGGAGTGAAGTTTTCCCTGCCTCCAGCTCGTGACGAAATGGTACGGGATGAGCTTCTCCCGCAGACGTTGCAGGCGTGGATTTTCTATTTCCACCAGAGTTTTCTTGTTTAGTACTGGAATCAGCGGGCGGTGATCCAGAACCACTTCAAACGTCTGCATGCCTTTGAGATAGACGTTAGCGTTTTTGCATGCCCACCACAGGGCCAGCAGTTCCAGTTAAATCACTGCACAGCGAGTCTCGACATCAGTCAGGAACCGGGCTCCGCATTGTATGAGGCGCCATCTGCCGTGCTCATCCTGTTGTTTGAGACAGAACCCCAGACCTCCGACACGCGACGCGTCCGTCTCCTTGGGATCGTCGTCCTTTGGACGATGTATTTGTGCAGCGGACGCCGCAAGACAAGAGTTTTCTACACACATTCACGCCGCTGCTAAACTCTTTAGCCCCAGTCCGAGCCCCTAAAACTCCGCAATCCCGATGCCCCGGCCTTGTCGGCTGACACAGCGCGCCTTATGCAGCTGCGCCGAGGAGCACTGGCGCGCGCGGACAGGGAGGTATGTAAGACACTGAACTCGCAGGTGCGCGCGGCCATACGACGGGACAGCCGTGAACACATCCGCCAGCGTATATCCGATGTCGGTAGATCGGGATGTGGCGATGCCTGAGGCAAGTTATAGGCACTAAGGTCACGAGCTCTGCCGCACCCGAGTTAGACCCAGACCCAGACACCCACCAGACACCCAGAACAGGTACTTTGTTAGCGTCAGTGCCAATACGGCTGCCAGTCTGGTGGGTGCGAGGAAGGCTACGCCGGTGAGACTACCGCGAGTTATGACGTGCTCGTTCAGCCTAGAGCCTGTCACACTAGGAGAACTGTGGAGCACCGTGTGCATGATGAAATCATCCAATTCATGCGGAGATTACGGCGTTAGCGTCAAGCTGATTCAGAGACGTTTCAGACCTATCAGACATGTACTCTTAGACGTGGCCAACAACAGCCTGACAACTGGACAGGTTCCAGGGTCATGGAAACATGCGATAGTGACACTCCTGCCGAAGACCAACGATCCGTGGATTTTTTTACCCTACTAAATTTCGTCTAATATCAGTTGCTTCCGCCATCTCTAAAATCCTTGAGTGAGTCGTCCACAGTCAACTAAGCGCTTACTTTACACGTCACGAGCTTTACTCGCACTTGCTGCTCGGCTATCGCGCGCATCACGTACGTACGTCTCAAACATTTTTTCAGTGAAATCGGTTAGTTAGCATAGTACATTGTAATCCTAGTCACGCAAAATTGTCTAACAAAGCTCATGCAATTAACCTAAATGATTACAAATCAAGTTTCTCTCAACACATTTCACTTAAAGGGAATATAGCACCTTGGGAAAAGTATGCAGAATGATGGAGAAGAATGCCCTGATTACGGTCCTGGCATTAATTTTTGCGAAAAAAGTCAGAATTTGTTTGTAATTGAAAAATAGTAATATGTTTACATGTGACGTCACACCAATCTTTGCGTCACCAAAGCGAGGTTGTGGACGTCACAAGGAGGCATCGACGGCCAAACTTTGCGGGCCCCGACCCAGTGACAGGTGCGTGCCGGCACCGACGATGGAGTTTGCACGGTTCGTGAAACGCGACTGGCTGGGTCGACCCGCGCACGCTTCGCGCCGGGGTAGGGAGTGGGGGCAACGCATACGTGAACCACTAGAGTGTGGACCCGAGCGCTCTGGACAAACGCGCGGTGGCGGTCGGGGCGAGCGCAAGGTAACTGCAAATATCTGGCGGACGGGTTTCAAAAAGCGAAGTGCGGGTGGCAATCACAGTGTTGTAACTACTGATGACGTATTGGCGAAACGTCACGGATTTTGTGACGTTGAAAATATGCCCACTATGCCCAAGGTTTTCGCTGTTGACAACTCAGCATACTTAAGGTCGCTTTTGGAGGGGAAAAATTTTCGGATTTGGGGTTTCTCAGCACACCCGACAATCTGGCTATCTCAGTTAAAAACTAATGTTAAAGGTGCTATATTCCCTTTAAAAGCCGTTGTCACACTGAGCCACTCAACTGTTCAGTGTTCACCCAGCACCAGAGGCGGGCAGTACTCACGCGGTACGGTGGCCGGCGTGTCGCTGGTGTCGGTGGTGTCGCTGGTGTCGCTGGTGTCGGTGCCGTCGGGGCCGTCGATGCCGTCGGTGCCGTCGGTGCCGTCAGGGTCGCTCCCACCACCTGTCGTCAGCTGATGGTCGGTGCCGTCCCCTGGCGGCGCGGTGTGGACGGCCAGACGCGCCTGGTCAGCCTCCAGCTCATCCTCCGGCGTCTCCTCCGGCGTCGGCTCCCGCAGTCTGCGGACAGCGACGCGGGTCACCAGGTCACACACCACGTACCCGAGGGTGGCGAGCGCCGCCCAGCCGGCCGCCTCCGCTTCCCCGCCGCTCATAGCGCCGTCGCCATTTTGTCTGTCGTCCTGTCGACATCCGTGGCGCTGTGTGGCCCAACTGGCGCGGCGCGGCGCGACCGGAGCATGTCAGTCTGTTTGGCTCTCTCCTTCGGTCACTTCGAACCGTGGTCACCGAATCGCGCTGACATTTCGCGACGAAGAACGAGACCGCTGACGTCGCCAGAGAGACCTGTCCCTCCCCTCTCTCCCTCCCTCCCCTCCCTCCCCTGTCTCTCCCCCTCTCGTCTCCTTCTGTCCACTGTGGTCGCCAGCGGGTCATCGAACGCCACCTGACGATGGAGCACCATCGCTATCGCCACCGTTATCGCCGCTCCCACCGGCGGCTGAAATTTGCCATCTTCTGGCGCGGCGCCAGGTGGCCACTGTGAGGCAGGCCGAAAAGTCAGGGCCACACGCCAACCGCAGTTTATGGCGCCAAATGATGCCGTTTGAGGCGTGCCGATGTGCGCGAGCCGCATAGCCGAGCGACACTCGCCCGTCGCCGCTGAAATAAACTGCCCTGGTAACAGCACCACGGTTTGATTAATTAATTCGGTGTACCATTCTAAGCTTAGCAAATGGAGGAACAATCTTTGTTGTATGTAGGTATGTATTTTAAGTACAATCAGGTGTTGAAGTTTGGTTTTGAAAATGCAATGGGGAAACTGAGCTGTTGGCTTCTCAGAATTTTGTTAAAAACTGGGCTGTACCATAATGGCTGAAAAGGCATTGCACAAATATGATTTTGTTCGAATTTGATAATTGTAACAGTGCCGTTCAGTGCTTATGTAAATGATAAATAATCATTATATAAAAAATCCAGAAAAATGTGCAGGTATAATCTTGCTCCGCTGCTTTGTTGTCAAGCGGCAAGCAAAGCACATCAAGCTCTAGGGATGTGCAACCACACAGGTTAGTGGCTGTTTACGGTTGTTTATCCGACAATTAGTGGAACGAAATAAAATAAAACGGAGAATAACATCTAAGACATATAATGTTATATACATATACCTATTATGACTTTATTACGACTTTAATTGGTATTATGACTTTAAGGTGATGGTGAAAGGAGCGATGCACTGCAGGACTCCTGGGTTGCCAGTTGGGACTTACTTTTATTAACAATCTGATGATAAGCATTTATACAATCGGATCAACGGTCGCATACTTTAATCGCAATGCATAAGCTTATCTAGAAGACTTCAAAGAGACCAAATGAGCTCCGTGCATGAACACTTCAACAGGGACGCATAACGACACGAGGTAGACTGTGCCGCATGACAGTTATGTATTGCGGAACAGTCGGCGTTCAGGCGGCTACTGGCGCACAATGGGGAAGTCGGGTAAGAGACTATGGCTGTCTCAGTGGCGGATCCAGGATTTTTCAATGAGGGGCTGCAGGCTCCCTCTGCAGGCCTTTTTGGCACCTGAAGGGCGCGCCGGGAAAAATAATAAAACAGTTTTGTAAATTTGTTGGGGGTTTAATCCAAAAAAATACCCAAATTCCAAGAATTGACATTTTGACGAAAATGCGATTTCCTTTCTTTTGACGTTTTCAATTTATTATCATTTTATCATTTTTTATCAATGTTCCACGACTTCAAACATTTTTTCCTTTTTCCACCAAAATTGTCATGTCATGCCTTCAATAAAAAGTGCTTATTCCTAACGTACTATATATATCGATTTAATTCATAATTGGTATGAAGAAGAATTGATTCAAGCATAAGGTACTGAAATTTTTTACTTCGATATCGATCATAGTGTGCATTGTTCAAGTTATTTAGAAATCCAGGGAGGGGCATATTTTGCTCCCCCCAGCAGGGCGCGGGCTAACTATCACTTCTTACAGTCAATGCAGGAACGCGCAGGAGGAATACTTTGAATTGCCCCATGTTCCTTGGAAGAGGAGTCTTGCCTCCCCACCTGGATCAACGATGGTATGGTCACTTCGGTATTGAGGGCGGCAAGGTTGTGTGGAAAAATAATGTATTGTCGCGCAAATAATAAATAATTATTGTACACCCCTAGACTTTTTTTTATTTTTCAATTTATATGTGTATGGCGCCCTCGTGGTTTTGAAAGGGTCACCTTAATGACTTTAGGGCCCTTCTTTAGACTTCGAGGGGTACCTTCAATCGTGTTTGAGGGCGCCAATCAGTTTGGGGCGGCCCTTCCGAAGTTCGGGGGTTTTTTGGGGCTCGTGGAATTAAGACGCGCCTCCCATGGGTGTTTGGGGGCCCTCTATGGTCTTTTGGAGCATACCTCATCAGATTTGCCGCCCGCCTCAGTTTTTGGTGTGATCCCTCATTAGCTTCGAGGGCGCGCTCTCCGATAGATTACAGGGAGCTCCCTTCCGTGAGTTCTCGCAATTCTAGATGCTTTTTTGGGATCAGGGTGCACTTCCCGGAATGACTAGTGCTCTCAATGGTTTTTGGAGCGCCCTCTATGGTTTTAGGGGCGCCCTTCATGAGTTTGGGGAGCCCTCCATGGGTTTGGGGCACCCTTCATGGGTTTGGGGAGCCTTCCATGGGTTTGGAGTCGTCCTCCGGGCCACCATGGGTTTGGAGTCGTCCTCCGGGCCACCATGGGTTTTAGGACCCCTACGGCGCCCAGATTGCGCCTTCGGCGCAAAACTAGTGTTCTTGCGCCTTCGGCGCAGGGGCGTCAATTTGCATTGAGGGGGAGCTGTCAGCCTCGTCGCCCCCACCCTGGATCCACCCCTGAGCTGACTGAAGCTTATTTTGCCCTTTTATTAGGTTTCACAGTGCAGATCACCTTCGGGTCGGCTGATGAATTGTACGTACACACGTTACCCCCCAGCTGTGCAGGTGTCTCAGCGCCGAGCTTCTCTCGTTACACGCCCTGTTGGCGTCCGTCGCCCCCGCTGCCAGCCGGAGCTGCCATCCGCTGGCGGGGCTATTTACGTCTGGTACACGTGGCACGTGCCACGACTGCCCCTCCCCTTCTCCCGCCCCCACCCGGGACGATGTTCATGGCAGCAAAAACAGAGCCAGACGGTCCGCGGGCGTCGACAGAGATACTGAGTTCAAACGAGGCCGCGCCGGTGACACCGCGACAAATCCGTCTCAACTCAGCTGACGAGTCAATCAGGACGGGGCTGAACCGAGTTTTTGGTGTAGATTGTCGCAAGAAGATGGTAGGATTATGAAGATGTCAAACATCATATCGCTAATAGTCAGATAGTTTTTGTTTCGGGCTTGAGTTGCAGAACGCTGCCAGCTTCAGGTTTGCCAGCTTTTCTTCAGAACCTACAGCTACAACTGCGACAGCCGACCAGTTTTCTGGATGTAAGCAAGCCTAAATGCATATCAGGAGTTATGCTCAAAGGTAAATCAACTTATACATTGATGGCTGTTCATTTAAGCCAGAATAGACAACGGATTCAAAGGTAAATGCTTTTGAAGATAATTTCAAATAATTCGTTGCAACAGCTAATTTAGGTATTATATTATTGAATACGGACATCCTTTACTGGGAACGAGTCTGGAGCAAGAAGACGACAATCATTTGATTAAAATATGGATTATAAATGAGGGAATGTGTCATTACTCAGAGAAGAAGAAAACAAAAAGTGCGATATCTCATTTCACACTCCCTTTCTCATTTGATCTCCCTTCGGTTCTCCCCACCCTCTTTCTCTGGCTTTCCACATCAGTACCTACCTGCTATCCCTCGTCTCCTCTCACCTGTTGGGATTTAGCGGAGAGGTGTTCGGCTGCGACGCTCTTCCATTCTGTTTCTCCGCCCCGGAAGTGCGTATCGGCGTATCTACCTCAATCGGATGCGACATGACCGCTGGAGAAAGAACTTGAATCGGATGCGACCTGGTGGCGGGCAGCGTCAGCTCAACTGGATGTGACCTGACACCAAGTGGCGCCTCTCCCGAGGACTTGTCCACAGGCTGTACCTTCCCCGACGACTTGTCCACAGGCTGTACCTTCCCTGACGACTTGTCCACAGGCTGTACCTTCCCCGACGACTTGTCCACAGGTGGTGCTACTCCCAGGGACTTGTTGACAAGTGACGTCTTTCCCGAGGATTTGTCGACAAGTCGTGCATCTGGCGAGGGGTTATCGACAAGTGGCACCTTCCCTGAGTCCGCAGGCTGTGCCTTTCCCGATGGCTTGTCGACAAGTTGTGTCTTCCCTGAGGACTTGTTGACAGGTGATGCCTTTCGCGATGACTTGCCGACAAGTGGTATCTTTGTCGAGGGTTTATCGACAGGTAACGCTTTTACTGAAGACTTGTCTACAAGTGGTGTCTTTCCTGAGGACTTGTTGACAAGTGGCACTTTTCCCGAGGGTTTATCGACAGGTGGCGCTTTTCCCGAGGATTTGTCGACAAGTGGTGCCTTTCCTGATGACTTGTTGAGAAGTGAGGCCTTTCGCGAGGACTTTTCGACAGGTGGTGCCTTTGCCGAGGGGCTATCGACAGGTGGCGCCACCACGATCGGATGTTCTCTAACGACAGGCGACTTCACTAACGAAGATGAGATGTTAGGTGCTGTTGCTGTTTTTTTGGTGAGATGAGACTTGATGCCAGGTGCAGTTCCTGGTGACGACGTTGTGTCGGATGACTGAACATGCTGCCCTTCAGTCGGACTGGACTTCACTCCAGATGGCACCACCTCTTCAGCTAGTCTGCCCTTGGTGACAGGTGGCGCCACCTCTTCCGTCCAACAAGATGAACTGTCAGATTGTGAAATCTCTCTATTCTGGCTGAATGTGTTGTCCAGTGATGTTATCCCTTTACTTGGATAGGACTCGATGACAGACGCTACTCCGTCCTGAGTTGGACGGTGCGTAGTATCAGGTGACTTCACCTCTCCATTCAGACTGGACGGAATGCCATGTGACTCCGTCATATCGCTGCGACGGGACGTCATATCAGATGACGTCTTCTCTTCATTAACACGAGACTTGATGACGGCTGACGCCGTCTCTTCTGCTGGATAAGGCGAGACGCTAGGTGACGTCTCCTCTGCGGTGATGGGACGAGACGTGATTCCAGATGGCGCCTCCTCCGCACGGGGTGCGGTGACCAGTGGCGTCATCTCTGTCGAATCCGAGCGCGGCGATTCCTCCTTATTCAACACTTGTAGTGTAGTCTGCGAATATATACGAAATACGAGTTGAATTTGCATCTTATCTTCTGTCATTGGTGTTAAATGGTTGAAACATCAGCAACGCAACGCTCCACTTCACCATTATCTATAGCAAGCGGTGACTATACCTTCATGTGACAGATGGTGGTGCATACGTTAAATTATTATTCGATCTTCTCACATATCTCCCTTTTTCACTGGAATGCATTTATCTAAGTTGTCTCACTACCCGGCGAGCACTAAAAGCTGGATAGTTCGCATCAGTTTGCCTCCAAGGACCGCTAGTGAGTCAGTAAATTTTCACGTTGCAGGCATATAATAACAGTAAATTTATTTACAATTTGTTTCTCAACATATTTATTTGTTAGTTTATAAATAAATGCATGAATAACAATTTGTTTGCAACTTAAAAGTATCCTGGCTCACTAGCGGTTCCTGGCGGCCAGCTGCTGCGAAAAATCCAGCTGATAGTGCAAGCCCACTACCGTAACTTCAGTGACCGCTGATCGTTGCTGCGTCCTACTCACCTGGATCTCTGTGTAGTCGTGGTGGTTGGAGGCGCGGCAGGTGTACCTCCCGGCATCGCCTGTACCGGGCCTCAGCAGCGTCAGCGAGCACAGTCCCGTGGTCAGCTTATATCTCATCAGCACGGCTGGTCCTGGGCTCAGAGGCACCGAGTCCTTAAACCTGACACGCAACGGACACGAAAGACGTACAGGAATCAGATCAGAGGTAAGGTATGCTATCTTAAAAAGTATTAACGTATATTAGACATGTTTTATTAATAATAAGGAGATGAAAATATGTAACGTGTATTTAATATCGTAACTACGTACTAAATACCTGTATAAAATTACATTTTTGTTACATATGGTTTATCTACATATGGTATATAAACTCACATTTCAACACCAGGAGAGCAAGCAGGGGCTCCGTCACGCCTTTGAAATGGGGGGATTAAGGGAAACCGAGTGGTCGCTGTCAACGAAAAGTTGTTGGCAGGGGGAGGGGCGAAGCGTTCGTGAAAAGTTGTTGACTGAGAGGGGCGGGGCTGGAGCGTCAGCCGAAAAGCTTGTTGAGCCGGAGTTCTAGTTGTTTGTCAGGGAATTAGTTTGGGGATAATCCCCCTGCTCAAACTGTGGGGGACCACGTCCCCCGTGGTGAGCTCCGATGATTAAGAAACATGTTACGCTCACCACCGACACGCTGGGCAGAGGCGAGGCCAGCGCACTTCACAGCTGAAACTCCGTTTCTCTCGCCTTCACGGACGGTTCTGGCCACCAGGGGGGTGAAGAAGTGCGGTGCCCTCAGCTCAGTTAGGGCTGGAAATAAAAGAGGTTTCAATGTGCAACGATACAAATAATTAATATTGCTAGGATATAGCCGCATTGACTACGACAAATCATACTTAGCATGTATTGTAATCACCTGTACTTGGTATGGTGAGAGCATATTTAGCATCCAATGTAATTATTTTCGGAATTTTACAGACACTTATTTTACAGAAGAACACCAATAAGTCGAGCAGCTGTTCGTCAGCGTTAGCAAGCCAGGCGACGGCGTAGGTATATCGGTGACTCAAACTTAACCTCCCGTACAGTAACATACAGGCCGACACTGAATCGCGCGACCGTTTCGCTCACGTTTGACGACGACCTTGCACTGGGACGCCGTCTCGCCCTGTGAGTTGCTGAACGTCACTGTGTACCGTCCGGCGTCGATGTAGTTGAGGCGCGGGATGACGAGCCGGTGACGGTGCTGTCCCTGCCGCTGCAGCAGACGGTGCTCCCCGGTCTCCACCAGCTGGCCGTCCATGTACCTGCAGTCACCCGACCCGGGGGTAGAGGGGTTATCACACGCTGGATTGACGAGGTCAGCTGGGGTGAGAACAGGCTAGATCTAAAGACAGGCGTGAAGGCATTGACGTCATGTGCAACGCGTACATACAGATCTATCGCAGACGCATGAACTGTTGAAAGTTGAAGGTTTATTGTACTTGACACTTTATCCTTTCGACGCATTTTGACTAGGAAAGTGCACGACCCAAAATTGGTGAGTCAGACTTCATTTATTAGGTTTACTTAGTTGTGTTCTGATCAGTTTATTAGTTTGTTTCTGGTTTACTTAGTTAGGTTAGGTCATTTTACTCAGGTGATTTTGAGTTAATTCGACTCGGCAAATTTTGAAGGGAGCACGCCGGTCCCCGGTCTCAGATTGCACAATTATATTTATAGCGCGCAGTACGCTGGCCCATGCCACATGACATGCTGTTGATGCTTTCACTACTTTACCTTGCCCTGGTGTCAGTCTTGGTGAGACATTCAGTGCATTATTTGTAATCGTAGTTTATGAATTTGAAGCTGGGAGATTAAGTGATAAAGTGAGATTCGACACAAATATGAGTACGCGTAATTGTGTAGTATAGGCGCACAAAAATGTCACACCGGCTTACCTAATCAAGAATTCGCATGCTAAAATTATAATTTATTACATAAAAACAAACATCGATATATTCACCACATATATCGTTGACAAGAAGGCTCTGATGTAAAGCAAAATTCTTCTCGAGCCTCCTACTGTACATACATACAAATAGCTTACCCACTACCCAAAAATGATTGACCTCAGCTCAGACTTCTCTTTATCATGACCACAAGACTCCATGCCGGGCCGGCAACGTGTCACATATATGATCTTGTCGTGTGTCAAGCCAGACCGACTGCCAGTCGACTGTTCATAGTTAGCCCACACAGGTGGACGGGGACTCAATTACAGTACTGATTCCAGGGGCGAATCCAGCCGCTTGGTTGGGGGGGGCAACTGGCGGTTCCAGACTCTTTCCGTGGGGGCATTTTTTGAGGCAAAAGCGTATCCCCATTTTGTTCTCCGCAGATTTGGCCTGGTCACCTTATTTTGGCATTTGAGATGCAAAAATGCACTATTGGGAGCAGGGGCGGCGCCATCAGATTTTACCTGGGGGGGCAAAGTCGAAGGGGGCCTCCTCCCCCAGGGGGCCTCCTCTCCCAGGGGGCCTCCCTGGCTGTAGGTGCCTCCGTCAAGTTGGGGCTACTATAGCGATACCGATGTTAGCTTGCTTTTACCCCCCCCCCCCTCCATGGCGTGTAATTATCAGAGGCCCTCAAGAGCGCGTGTTTAAGTCTTTTTTCCTTGTCATATTACATACTACCAGAGCTTACATTTGAAGGATTTAATTCACCAGAAGACAAAGAAATATGCGCAAAGCCGCGCTTTTAACGCTTGAGAATGGCCCCATTTTCCAAGCGTTGAAAGCGGTCAAGCACGCTGCGAAAAGGCATGTTACAAGTAGAGAATGCAGGTGATGGAGGCATGGCATGAACCATCTAACTTTAGAAGCTGAGTTTTATAAAAACTTGAGTGTCTGCCCTTTCAACGTTCCGGAGACCAGTTGACACCAGTTTGAAATCAGCTATACAACTTTCAGTTTTTTTTTGGGAGTGGGGTTCAAGTCCTGAAACTCTTGAATTGCGTAAAAGAATTGCGCCGTGGAGCGGCCGTTAGGTCCCGCCGGGCGGAGGCGGGGTGATGGAAAATGTTGAATCTTTACGCCCTGGGATACGGTATGCATTCTCATCTATGCGTCGCTTTGAAAATGTTGCCGAACTTGCGGTCCTCGTAAAACTGCTCTTTTGCGCTTAAAGTGTGGTAAGAAGTGATAAACTAACTTTTTGTGTCCCATTTATAGATTTATTTCAAAAATAACAACCTTATGAAGCAAAAAAATACATTGCACCGCAAAAAGTGCGGAATTGTAGTTAAGTTTTGATTGACCGCATACAATTAAATTTGTATTGCATTTGCGCCGCGAAGCGGCTTTTGCGAAAGCTTTTGTGATTTTCTGTATTTGTAGCAGCCTCATTTAGTCTTAGTCAGACCAGGGCACATTTTAAATGGGGAGATGGGCTAATAGCCCTCCTTCGTTTATAGGTTGGGGTTAGGAACCTAGTTCAGATATGATTATTACAAAATATGTATTAAAAAAGTGAAAATGGAACTCCTCAAATGAAGTGGGCAAATCCGAAGATTACAATCTTAGATTAGTTTTTAGGCGTCCCGATTTTAGTACACTGCCTTCCTGTCTATTACTGTGGAGCCTCCTGTCTATTACGGGGCTTCCTGTCTGTTGGCCGGGGCTTCCTGTTTAGTTACGGGGGTCTCCTGTTTAATTACCAATGTCTCCTGTCTATACCGGGGGCCTCATGTCTAGTACCCAGGGCCTTCTATTCTAGTACCGGGGGAAGGGTCTCCTGTCTAGTACGGGGCGATCCTCCCTATCTAGGCACCGGGCCTCAAGGCTAATACCGGGGCCTCTGTCTAGTACTGCGGGCCTCCTGTCTGTTCAGGCCTCCTGTCTAGTTGACATGGGACCTCCCTGTTTAGTACCGGGGCCTCCTGTTTAGTACTAACCGGCCTCGCTATCTGTACTGGAGGCCTCCTTTTCTAATTACTCGGGGTCCTCCTGTCTGACTTGGGGCCTTTCGTGCGTAGTATGGGCGGCCTTCCTGACTCTAGTATGGTGGCCTCCTGTCTGTATGGGCCTTTGTCTATACTGGGGCTTCCTGGGATTAGTGCTGTGGGGCCTACAGTCTAGTATGGGGCCTCCTTCTGGTACTTGAAGGCCCTGCTAGTTGATGGGCCTCTATCTATTACTGTGGACTCCTGCTCTAGTGACGGGTCTTTTGCCTAGTATGGAGCCTCCTGTCTATACTGGGGCCTCCTGTCTAGTATGTGGCCTGCCTATCGGTATTGGGCCTTCTGTTATAATACGGTCTGCCTCTGCTAGTATGGGGGCCTCCTGTCTAGTATTGGGGGCCTACAGTGGCGTCATGCAGGCTTTCTTCATTCAAGAAATTTGACTAAAGCAACATAATTTCCATTATTTTGGCCAGTTGTAACAGGGGGCACCTTTTTGCGAGTGGGGCCTCCGTGAAATTTTGGGGGGTCAAAAAGATAGGTTTCCCCCCCTGGCTGACGCCAGGGGGAGGCAGCTGCCCCCGCTGCCCCCCGGTGGCGCCGCGCCTGATTGGGAGAAAAAAATTAACGGAGAACGAAAAACTTTTTTTATTTCTTGGGTGAAAAACACATTTTTCGGAAACAAATCACTTAAAACACAGAGAAACACAATTTTCGGTAGCATATGCACACATCAGTAATAATAACGTTTCTCTCATACCAACTCGCAGAGGCATCACCGAAAATGATTGAGGGGGTCGGCTGAAATGACGACAATAATTATATCTCTTTTTTTCTGCGTGTATTTAAGCCTTTTCAGTTTTTTAATGTGGATTGTGGATTGCCATGTCATAATAGGTATTTAGTTAAATTTTATAAATATGTTCTGTACACCAGTTTTAAACAAGTTTAAAACTGATGTTTTATAAAGTTTAAAAAATATCCCAGCTCAACAATTCCATCTTTATGTTAATCAGGTATTTAGTTAGCGCCTCACGCGATTTTTTTCCTGGTTTGCCTGATAAAACCCAAAAATCAAGACAGTGGGCCTTGTGGAGGATACAAATGCTATTCATTAAATGCAGCTATTCATTAAATTCAAAGACGAACCGAAGACAATGTCGATGACCGGGCCGATGTGACGTCGCGAAGCGGCGTGAAAACTTTAATTTTGTGTAGTGGAAAAGGAAATTTACATATTGAAACCAGACTCCTATTGGATCCAAGCCTCAGGTAACCCATTTCCTGGTTGCACAGCTCGGAATGATGCAAAATATTAAAATTAATACAGTTTTTCATAAGCATTAGCTTCGGATAGTAAATCCCGATGACCGGCGGCGGTCAGCACTTAACAGAAGGTGCATATCATAATAATAACTGTACCTATACATCTGTACAAAACTGTAACAAACAACTGGTAAACAACTGGTAATAGTGTAAATGGTTTGAAAGCAGCAAGATTGAGGTAAAAAGACTTTCCCGCACATAATGGTCCCTGTGGATCTGGAGGAGCCTGGTGGGAGATGACTTGGGGAGATGGTCGCGGTCTGATCCCCACTATTAACCCTTCGGTCCAGCAAGCTGGACACCGCTGGAGCAGCTTCCGGGTGCCAATTTCCGCATCATTTCGTTCGCGTCGCCTTTTTGGGAACTCGGCAGACTAGCTAAAAATGTAGCCCGCTTTAAAGTTTATATTGTATTAAGAGAGTGGTCTCTGTGACCAGAAATTACCGCCAGGGAAAGCTCTGCCACACACTAAATATAAATGGTTTTCCTATTTGTCAAATTTGTATAAGCAGTTGCCAAACTAGTGACATGCCGTGAAGCGGCGCGAAATTTTCCAGTTTTTGACTGTGGATAGCTGGATTTTGACTGCTGCAAAGGCAATTTTTACGATAAATTTGCAACTTGTTCAGCGTTTTTTATCACAGTCTCAGGCCCTTGGGGGGGGGGCATAGCCCCGTGCCCCCTGGATCCGCCCTTGACTGATTCATCAACGAGTTAGTCACTTTTCCTCTATGACGTCAACAGCAAAAGTAAACAAAAGCGAGATATGAGCCGATCGCTGGTGTTCGTCACCCGAGTGGTGTTTATTCTCAATCTCAATCACTGTGTTTGGATTAAGGATCGTGTAATGCACGTCAGATGTCCTGGCCAGTGTGCGTGTGGTGACATCGAACGTATAAAGCATAGTTTGTAGTCTGAGAAAGCATATTTGACAAGCATGCGTTTTGCGGGTATATATTTGCTGGTATCATTGTGACACCAACTTAAACATAGATCTGTGAACACCGGATAACGATGGCAAGGTTAATAGAGGTACAGCTGACTGGATCAGAAAACTGGGTGTCACTTCGTCTCATTCTGCAGCGAGTAAAAACTGAGCATCGAATCGTCCTGTGAGCCGTGTGCATGTAGAAAGTGCATTATTATCACAACACAGAAACGTGCGGTTGATTCTCTCCAACAAAGAGGTAGGTCGGGCTGTATTTGCCATTTATTAGCAGAGAAGGCGCTGTGTAATGGGCATGCTAGCAAGGATGTGTCAAAAATGCAGATTCCAAACAGCACGAGGAGTACACACAGGAATGTTAGATTGTATGACACTCAGCAAAGATCGGAATCAACAAGACGCACACACATGTCGCAGATATGTGTTACACTCACTTTAACTCAATTATCATAATTTTATATTCCTTGTTGGTTTAATTCATGCAATAGAAGTGTGATGCAATGAAAAATATTACCAGTTACGTGCATAGGCGTAGGAGCCGGGGGGCAGGGGGAAACTGCCCCCCAACATTTTCAGATTTTAACATTACGCCTATGGTTATATGATGTTGCATGGAAAGAATCGACTTCGAAATGCCTTTTGCCCTCCAACTTCTAATGAGTTCCTACGCCCCTGGTTATTTGATACATAAAACACAATTATAAGGAAAGGTTATGCAGACATGCATGCAAATATTATCATGTACCTAATGAATGAACATATATTATCACCATGGAGTGAGCTAGTTAAGGTAGCATATGGCGTTACATTGCAGTTCTGTCGGGTGGTTCTTCCCTATGACTGGTCAAAAGGAAAGAAAACGTAACAACAGAGAAGCTCGTAGACATTGATATGCAGGTACACGCATATCATAAGGGGTGCTCACAATTCACAAAACACACACACACACACACACACACACACACAACGGCACTCTTCGATATCGCACCGTTAACCAGAAATACATCGCAATCAGTCCATCTCGATCGCGTCCAATATACACATAGACACAATGGAAAACGAAGCGAATGTGTGATAGTGCGTCAAAGACAACAGATTGGTGTTAGCACGCGGCATGCCATCCACTGGTCCCTCCTCTCCGCACAAGATCCGGGAGAGGTCAGTCCCGGAACTCCCCGGAAGGCCCCGGAACCTTCCAACAGCGCTCACGTGCAAACGGAAGTCGTCTGCTGGCTGGATCTATGGAAGGTTACAAAACATAGGTTACAAAACAGACATCAACAGCCCAATGGCCCGAGTGAAAGAAGCACGGGTGTGATCAGCGAACAGTTAAGCTCCAGTTAAAGGGTTTGCGGTAAAAAGACCTTAAAATAAATTATGGTGAGTCAAACATTCTGCCAGCTTTTAAACAATTGTGTAAAATTATGCATGTTATTGGATGTAGATCGATTAAAAAGTATGATGTTTATTTATCACACTAGTACGTAGAAATGACACAATTATTATGGAACTATTATGTCGATTAACTTTGCATGAATACAAGCATGAGTTGCATTGAAAACGCGTCACTGTCCCGCGCACACCCGAATAGACAAAATACACAGCGGCATATACATTAAAGTGATACCCAGTTCGGCCCTATACGGCAAGCCCATCTTCCCGCCTGCCTGCCCCAGTGATACTCACAGGAACGGTTTGATGACCCAGCGCGCCTCGGGGCACGGTTGACCTCTGACCTCTGTGGTCAGCATCAGCGTCTCGGTGACGTAGCACTCGAGGTCGGTCAGAGGGGTCACCACCGTCGGCGGCTCTGTAACCGGGGGAGTGGACAGGTCAGCAGAGCCGGATAGCGACCGGTCATTTCAGAAACGTGCCGCTAAAGAAACATTTGGACGTCTGTGTGTTCACTGCACATCAATGCATTTATATGACGTGTTATACTATACATCAAAAGAAGTTGGCGATGTAAATTTAAACACTGCCCATAAGTAACATAGCCCACATGTAAGGCTATAAATAATCTGCCTTGCTTCTGTATAAATCATTGTAACGGCCTAACCGAAACCTATTCATGGTAGATTCGCCCCTTGATTTAGGAGGATCTGTTATAAAAGGCTCGTCATCAAAACAAACATTTGGCCAGCATTCGAACGAAGAGGCTGAACTGTTTGGCAAGCCATGCTCTCATTACGTCAGAATCCCGTGTTTGAATGACAGCTCACAGCAGTTACGGCTAACGCAGCCCGCCGTCTAAATTTAACGGCGTCGAAAGACAAGCTTTCAGCTAAACGTACTGTAAACCTAGGATTACTCTCACCTAAACGTTCATCTTTGTTGAGATGTTCCTTGGAGTCCGTGGACCGAAGCGTTCGCCAACTTGTGTCACTCTCTAAATCTTCAATAATCTCTTGCGACGTCTTCGATCTGGGCGCGATACTGAGTGGATCACTACTTTTCTCACCTCCGCCTGACTTCATTGTTGCACGTGGTGAGCTTTTCGCTGAAGCGGATTTGTCTCCTTCCTGTGCAGGGTCACGTGATAATCTACATTCTCCGCTGTTGCAGTCCTCTTCCTCGCTTCCGGGGGAATTTCGCTTGCTTTTTGTTTCTGACGAGCTTGTGGATTTCTTTGCTTGCCTGGTTGAGCTTGCTTTCGCTGCGCCTTCTCCCCTGTTCTTCGCTGCTAGCTGTGCTTGTTTTCTTTTCATTCTCAAAGCGCTGAAGTTGTACTTTTTGTCATCTGTACGGTCCACAATCTCCACTTCGCTTTCCTCATTGACATTTTCGGTTGAGTTTTGAACGCGGTTCTCGACCTTGTCTTTCAAATCTTGGTTAAGTCTCACTTTGTCAGGTTTGCCTTTGTCCACTTTCTCAGAGGATGACGGTGATGACCTGGTTTTGGACTGATGTTCGTTGACTCCTGCTCGTGACCCGTTTTGTAGCGACGAGTGCAGTCCCTTCACAGTTTCTTCGGCCTCTTTTCGTCTCGCTTCGTTCGGAAGTGATTCATTACCTCCCGTGGCCACATCACCTTTGTCCTTAACTCGTGCTTCGTTTGGTAATGAGCTGGTCTCTACATTTATTCTTCTCCGTCTAGATTCTTTGCTTCTAGTTTCATTCGGAAGAGAGGAACTCACTCTGGTGGTCATACTGCTGTTGGGATCTCTCTTCCTTGGTTCTTTTGTGACAGATTCGGGGCTTCCCTTGGTTTCCCGCACGCGTGCCTCGTTTGGTAGTGACCAGCTCACCCTGGTTATCACGCCATTATTAGCTTCTGCTGCTGGAACATCACTCGAAGCTGACCCATTTATTCTAGATATAAAGCTAGTTTTGTAGTCATATTTACACGCTTCATGCGGCAACGACCCACTCGTTCTGTGACGTGTCTGTCTACCCGGTGCTCGGGTTTGCTCTGCCGTGTCTTCTTTTCCCTTGCTTCGCGATTCGCTTTTCAGAGACTCGTCGGAACTGGTCGTGGATTCATCACTCAATCCATCTTTCATGCCCTTACTAGTACAGTCATCTCCTCTAATTCTTGATTGCACTGGCAATGACTCACTGTAAGTTATATCACATTTGGCCTGCTCCGGTAAACGAGACTCCACCGGAAGCAACTCAGCAAGTACCTTCTCTTCGCCGCTCTCGTCGCAACGAATGCGCGACTCCACCGGAAGTGACTCACTCCATTCATCAGTCCTGCTTACATTGCCTCGGGTACGACACTCCACTGGCAAGGACTCGCTCCACGACTCTTCCTTCTTCGTACCCTCTCGGACTCGCGACTCCACTGGCAGAGACTCACTGCACGTATGTTCCCTCTCCGTACCCTCTCTGACTCGCGACTCCACTGGCAAGGACTCACTCCACGACTCTTCCTTCTTCATACCCTCTCTGACTCGCGACTCCACTGGCAGAGACTCGCTACACGTCTCTTCCTCCCTGTCCTCCCGCACGTACAGCGTCTCGGTGGACGAGCTCGTCTCCTCCTCCTCCTCGACCTCGCCTCGCTGCCTCGCCGCCACCGGCCTCGTGTCGCTCCAGTCCATCTCCTCGCAGGACTCCTCGGCCATCGGCGAGAGACACCTCCGCACCGTGTGCATCAGACGCCGGATCGGTCGCAGAGAGAAGAGCGCCCGCTCGTCACCGCCTGCGGCACAAGGAGCAGAATGTGAGACGAGTTGCAGTTGCGGTGGTAGGTAAGTAGGTGCTGTGGTAAGCAGCTGACCGATTTACCGCTGTAAATTCGATACAGGCAACATACAATGTGAGATGGAAGTGTGGTGATATTCAACGCTTTCCAAAAGAATTCCACCTAACATGGTTCCGATGACAAATGAGACCTGATATATTTGAAAGCAGGACATGAACTGAATATATTCGCATCCCATCGTATCAGCAAATATAGGGGCTGTTCCAGCGCTCTCAACGTCAACTAACTGGAATAGGTTTTTGTTCTGCTAGTTGAGGCGCGGTGGAGTAGAACACGAGAACGGAAAGTGGATATTTTAAATGTAAACAGCATGGGCAGCGCGCCACTAATGCACGACAGTGCGCCAGAACTGTCGCCACGTGACGCTGACTTTCCTCCACCAACCTCAACCGCTCGCCGAACGGTTTAGATTTTGCTCAACTGGTTGAGGCTGGTGGAGGATCAACCGATTTTAGTTTAGGCGCGGGAACGACCGTTGGAGAAAATGAAGCCTCAACCTATTCCGGTAGAAGGCGCTGGAACAGTCCCATTATAGTGTTCGTGCTTTATGGGAAAAGCACATGAAAATAACAGTACCGATTTTATTGTCCTTAAATTACCAGCAATGTTTCAAACATAAGTAGTTTGTACTACTGAACTTACCAAGGGCACAGTACAACTGCAATTTAATAGGAAATGATCACCATTTTCCTCAAAAATGGAATGATTTCATGAAATCGACAGACACTATAAAATGTATCTGAAATTTATCAAATTTTGCTCATAAACATTCCTACTGTCAAGTTTAAGTTGATAAGCGTTCCACACTTATAACGATCGATACTTATATAACGAACTCACTGGGAGATCGAAAATTAGCTTGCCCGCCCACGCATTGCTATTTATCATGATGGCATCTAACATGTTTCATCCACTACAATTCAGGGATTCGTCTATCATGTTAACTGGGGGGAATCCCCAAGTCCACAGATCAAGCCACCCCCCCAGTCGAGCAGCTGAAATTCGGACACGGGGGGATTTTGAGTTAAATGGAGAAGGCAGCGCGACTGGCACGGCGCAGTCCGCAATGCATGTCTGACGCTTTTGTTGTCTTGAGCCTCCAAAGGGGTAACGTTACAATTTATTAAATGAAGGCATATATAGATAGTCCGATGGCGAAGCTGCTTTAATTAACATCAGTTATTGTTAAAGCTACTATATAAGCTAGTAATGTCGAGTATCGGCGGACGCACTCTAGTCCCCATGACCTACAAGTTTGACAAAGGCTGTCTCGGTTAGTTTCATAGATCTGACCAATAATTTGTAAGCACAGGTAATGTGGCCATACTGGACGCATCTGGCACACGAGCGCGAGACAACAGATAAATTATCGACAGTTAGAAACATTTGTTTTACGTTGTTCGGTGACAGACCGTTTTAAGTGTATCGTTTCATGTATTACCACTACCGTTTCATTATTCCGCGAGTACGTGGTGAAACTTGCCAGAGGCAAGCAGTGAAGCCAAGCTTAATATATAGGTGCCAAGTCCGGCCCGACCGGTGTATGATTGCAGTGCACGGCGTGCGACGCAGAGTAATTCACACGTCTATAAATATTAATGAAGTACGTCTCTATAATATACACTCATTTTTCGTTGCACTGCAAAACAATACCAGAGTGAGGGATCTTCTTGCGTTAATCCACCATTTAACGGAAGAGGGGTAAATATTCCCCCACCCCCTCTTACGAACTTTCGTAATAGCTCAAACTCAAATATGTATCGTAATAACTCAAATATGTATTAGTGCTATTAACGTTAAACTTCGAGTATCTTCTTCCTCCTCTATTTTACAATTTTTGTTAAAAAAATGAAGCAATGTCGTCGAAAAATTGATGCATTGTAGTACAATCAGTGGAGTCACTACACACAAGTTTAACGATATAATCAACTAAATTTTAACAGGCCGTACAAAGGCTGCTTTAATTGACATCAATTATGTTTAAAGCTATTATTAAGTGTCATGCAAAATGTGACCTGACCTTGCACTGTTGAGCAAATTGCAATTAAAAATGTCAAAAGATAGAAAGTCACGAGGCCCACACAATAGTTATCTCTTATTTGTGTATATTTGTAACCTCATAAATTAATAAACAAACTTTTTGTAAATGCTCAAAAATCAAAATTTCACCAGATGTTTAAAAAAATGTATATTGAAGAACCAAATTTTAACAATACCCAAGCAAAATTATAAAGTAATTCCTATCTTAATTTTTCACTGACTTATGGCTCGCTACAAATGCCGTCATATTTTGAATATGTGTTTGTTTTGCTTTTAATGACCAGATGCAGTCAAGTAAGAGCAAAGACTGACGACTGTATTTCTGAGACAAAGCTGGTCTAGGAACATAACTTTTTAATCTAGATTTATTAACTTCAAATTGTTAACATATGTGACCTGACCTTGACCTGAGCCTGATAATAGCTTCAATGAAATGAGGTCAGAGGGTAAAGCTAATATTTCTAATTTCTATGAAGTTATAAGTGTAAAGTAGCCAATACAACATGAGTCACATGACTTTTGTACATATTTTACGAATAGTGACCTTGTATGACCTGACCTTGACCTTCACTTTTGCCAACAATCTCACTAAAGCTCATGCAAAATATGTTGTATACCACTTCGAGCAGACTTTGGAATAAGTATAATATAGCCCATAAGCTGAAATGTCTCAAATTTTACATTTAACCTGAACTTGACCTGAGATGTGACCTCAATTTGAAAATTTAGAATAGGCATGCTTTAGATAAGTGTTATTGAGAGCTTTCGAATGCCGCCTTGCGCGTCCCACTGCAACGTTCCGGAGATAACTAGGGGGAATGTGTGCCCCTCCCCTGTTAATGGCGTTCGGCTGAGACTCCGGTCAATGACGGTTTAATTGTGTCTAGGTATTGAAGATAACTTCAGCCCACCCAGTCCAATTTTCTAGGTCGACCCCTGCACTCTATCTTCTTGCGAATATGTGCCAAACTTCTATGAACAATTAACAAGCATTTGACAAAAGTGAGTATTTGAAATCGCAGTAAGCTTGGCCCCAGATGGCGACCTACTCAGTGACCTACTCGACCTATTACCTACTCGACTTACTCTTTTGTGAAAAAAGTTTTCCCATGAATTTTCAACAGAAAGATATAAATACATAACAAGCCGCACATGCAGCATTTATCTGAACCATTTATCATAATCAATCAATAAACGTTTCAGAAAACTATGATGCATTCGGCTGAGTAACTTGGTCATGGACGGCGACGTATTTAGTGTATATGCAATTTGTCTTCTTTGTAGAGATATAAGAGGTAATTTAACGAGAAGTATTCAACGATGAACAGACTGATACAAAAGCGTTAAAAACTTTGAATATATGTCGTGCTCCAACTAGTGGCTTGAAAACACCGAGACCGACCATGAACTCTGAAATAAGTATATGCACTTGCTTTATTTTCTTCCAAAGTTACAACTTTGATTTAGTGAATAATTTTATTTCATTTTTAAAATTAGATGACACTATTTTGTACCATAACCGTAGCCTAGGAAGTTGTCGAAAAAATCGAAAGGTAATTATTTCCCTTTAATGAAGTCATGGCAATTGGCAGCATAAATGGCAAAATGGACTGCAAATAACAATTCATAATTCGTGTTTTAACATCCTGCTTGATAAATTTGCCAGTATTAATACGCGGGGAGAGGGCATCAGCTCTTTCCAGAGACGACACCTGGTCTTTGTCTCTGCCCGTCATTGAGTAATGAGCTCACGTCGCCAACGCCGCCAAAAATACCCTCTCACTACCGCCGGCCTGTCCGGCCAACTATCTCCCGAATAGTTCATCGGACGGCCAACAGGGGCGCTGTCAGTCACGGCATACCTGGGCCTGGCCTTGGCCCTGAGTGGGGACAGTCAGTCAGCACTGCAGGACTGCCGGCTGCCAGGACTGCATCTCGCAGACACTGCCATCTGGGAAGGGGCCAGTGATGACCCTGACTCCGGTGTCACCATCAGACCTGAATTGTGTCGCCAAGGCTCGCTACAGACATAAAGGTCTACAACGTTTGATCAAAATTTGAAGTCATGCACTGGGAGTTACAGTGACTTCTTGACTCATTGTAAATGCACTTATTTGTCATCCCAACATGTACTGTGCTTGTTACATCATATGATAAAACTGATACAATACAGGCATATTCAAAGCATATTAAGCGCCAGCCGCTCACTCGTCCTTCCGTGGTGCAAGGCAAAATATTAATATGAGCTGCCCGATCCGGCCCGTGGCGACGTTTTTGAAAAGCTCATATCTCTCCAACCGCACGTCCGATTAACAAGCGGTCTTCTTAATTCTTTGCTGAGAGACTTATCCATCCTACCCTGTTTTAAATCAGAGCCGATTAACGTGAGTGACAATCACTGTGCGTAGTGCGTACCGTGTGAGGGTTGTTGAAATGTATTTTGTCGCAAAAACACCGCAACGGTGGGGCCGATTGTGTGCAAATTTGGTGTGTGGTTAGGGACCCCCTATGATGTCGCTTTCCCATAAGTCAGGCGTGGGGTGCCTAATTTTTATGCATATACTCACGTGCACATCCCTATTATAGGTATATCACAATTATCAGGGGCGGCTAAGCTCCAATTTGGTATGTGGTTAGGAACCCCTTAGCCCCTGCCTTCTCCCAAGTCAAGGGTGGGGTGCCTCTGCACATGCGCACTCTTTTTGTATCTCGGAAACTACTAGCCCGATCTAGTTGAAATTCACCATACATTTCATTCGCGCTCACTTGTTCATCGCCAACAACGACGCCTTACTGGTACTTATTCGAGGCAGTAGGTACAAATCCATCTTAGTTTAGAAAACTCAAGCTTAAATGAAGGTTGTTGGGAGCAAGCTTGCAATAATGCACACGCTTATCAAATATTTCCATCCTTTTTGTTTACTGTGATGTGTATATAAGTTTAAAAAATATGTATATCTTAAGTGTTCAGTACTTGAGCCCTTGAGGTGCGGTAGTGCTCTTTTGCATTACACCGTAGTGGAAGGATTTATCAAAGACTACGAAATCTGATCTGACGAAACACTCCCAGCCGGTGTTGGTTGTGAAACGAGTCATCATTCTTGGCACATGTGTGCTGTGTTTGTTTTTATTTCGTCGCTGAGTTATCGAAGTGCACGTCAGTATGTAGCTTTGCTAACGGTAGGTAGGTACGGTTTACTTATATAAAATTTGACTTCCTTTAAATTCTCATCGCCACTTGATCAGGGTTCCACGAGTCGCAGATCGGATTTTCAGTGACAAGATGTTTTTTTAGAGTGTCAGCGTGTGTAGACGGCGTTGTTTTACCGCGCCGAGCATCGGGGACACGAAATATTCGCTGTAAAGACGGGTCGCGATCAGTCCTTGGCCCACTTACTCGGCGTCTGTGTTCCTTGTATATGAGGGACCCAAGAGTAGTATAACCCGTTTAGAGGGTCGTAGTGCCCTCGCTCCGGGAGTAAGGTACTGGGAGTCATGCTTTGCCTGGTCGTAAGACGCACGGAAAAGTGGGCCTTTTCTGCACGGTAGTCTGACTTCACGGCTGAGTGTCAACTCGCCTTTCCGGAGTAATAATGTATATCAGTGTACGTAGCTGTGATTCAGCTTTTGAGTGTTTCCCAAATAGTATTTAACTAGTGTTAACCCGTCCGCTCCGCTAGACGATCTATACATACAGACTGCATTTTTACGTTTTTTTTTATTCGTCATATTACCAAGGTACTCACCCGTCAAGGGATCGTGGTTTGTTTTCAATTCGGTGCGAACGGCTATATCTTTTACGTTTACCGTTTACGGCAGCTTCTCCGTGCTTTATGTGTCGCTGGTGTGCGTATTAAGTTTCATTGAGATTATATATATAGGTAGCACTGGTGTGCACAAACTGCATCCGTGCCTCGCCGCGCTGGTGGCGTATAGTTCAAGTTCCGCCCATCAGAGGGTGGGTGGCGGTATTATCGGTGGAAGTTGTGTCGTGTGATTTTTTCTAACATTAGACATTATTCTTTACTTGTAGCGTACAACCGGTTTTTGATTTCTGGGAAATGTATGGAGTGCAGAATAATAACACAACATGTTGTCATGCGATCTGCAAAATGTATTTAAAATGTTTTCTTAGATACTAGCCGCTTTTTACGATGGATTATCTTGCGCGACATGTTTTAAAACATTTTAAAATGATTTAAAATGTTTCAGTAGTAGCCGCTTTCTTGATGGACTAATTTGCAAAAAAAAATCGTCCTACAGGACCGTAGGGTACGGCTAGGGTTAAAACATGTATCGCAAATTAGTCCATCGTGAAGACAGCTACTAATAAAATATTTTAAAACATTTTAAAATGTTTTAAAACATTTCGTGCAAAATAAGCCATCGTGAAAATGGCTACTATGCAATGCTAATGTGTCGAAACTATATAACATGCCGTAATTAAGGAAAAATTTAGTTGCAAAACAAGGACAGACGGACAGACAGACTTTCTTTAAATAGTAAATTAGATAGTAGCCATTTTTACGATGGATTATTTTGCGCAGAAAATGTTTTAAAACATTTCCTACAATGCTTTAAAATGTTTTAGTAGAAAGCGCTTTACGATGGACTAATTGCGAACAAATGTATTTAAACCTCGTCTTACGGACCGTAGGTGCGAGGGTTCCAATACCATTTCTCGTGCATTAGTCCATCCACCGTGAAAACGGCTACTATTAAAACATTGTAAAACATTTTAAAATGTTTTAAAACATTTCGCGCAAAATAATCCATCGTAAAATGGCTATTCTCCAAACAAAATTATAACCGAAATGCAGTTTTACCATATTTGCTAGTTTTACAATACCAGCCGCAAACTTAACGAATGTATATAAATGCGTCTCTCATTCTTCCCTCAAATCCTGTGCTAGTAAATACGGTATGAAGTTTGGCGTTTTATCTGCAGCGTTCGGTCTGAGGAGAAAAACCAACATATGAAAATAGTTGACTGCATCACGGCTGGGAGACATGAGCGGCGCACCGCTAAAATACAACATGGCTTCTGTGCGATATAACCTTCGTTGTTGGCGCGCCCATAAAAAAACAACAACAACATGGCTTCTGCACTGAATATCATTAACGTGAATCGTGACATCTAAGATATATGTACATGGTGAAGTAGAAAGAGTGCCAAGCATGTTCACTAGAACCTCTGACTCATGTGCCGTCTCAGACCACCAAAATTACAACGGGTATAGAACAGGTACAGGATTATGTTTTTCGAAAGCACAATCTAACCGCTCTTGTGCGGGTTGTGTCTACGTAGTGGTGGCTTCTCCCCGGCACCATCTCTGCAGATAGCTGTTGTAAACACCGCAACTCCGCTTTTGAGCCAAAGCTCTCGAACGCTAGTTTACCTCAAGATCTAAACACATACGAATTTTACACCCGGACTGTGGATTATAAACGTTGTTGACCACGTATGAGTGGCTCCTGTTGACCCTCGCCCTGGTGAAGGGGTCATTTTGACCCACTGAGGTTTTTCAGGAATAGCGGGAAAACGACGACGCACAGCAATGCCAAATTTCGATTACCCACATTGTGTACAAACTTATCTCAGGTCATCTCAGGAAAGGTCACCAGGTCACGTTAAGTGACCTTATATCCAAAAATATTTGTGGTCGTGCCAGAGCCACAGTGTTTGTCCGAGAGATTTGAAACCTACAGGATTTCATAAGATCATTAGTATATACAAATCACATCTCTCGCTTTGGTATATTTGTGACCTAAGATGTGGCCAATTTCATGACCATGGGGCCACATTTTAAGTTGACCTAACCAGGTCACCATTAATATT